>VZTU01002248.1:10149-22528 GCA_013400835.1 Zapornia atra | reverse complement strand
GGGGCGGCCCGGGCTGCTCCGGCCACCGGCCCCTGCCCGCGCCCCCGCCGAGGCTCCGCCGCGGGAGGACGCTTCCCCCCACCAGCCCTAGCCGGGGAAGCGGGCTCGGCTGAGCGCTGACTCGCCCAGCTGCGGATACTGCTCGTCCGACCGTGTTTCAGCCGAGCTAACCACATTTTCCCTCTTCTCCTTCCTCTTCTCTTCTTCCCCCTTCCCTCCCTCTTGTCTTTGCAGCAAATGGAGCTGCTTCTGGTGAATAAGCTGAAATGGAATCTGGCTGCAATAACCCCCCACGATTTCATTGAACATTTCCTTACTAAAATGCCTCTGGCAGAGGACACCAAGCAGATCATCCGTAAACATGCTCAGACTTTTGTGGCTCTGTGCGCTACAGGTATGAGCCCTGCACGTTAAGCAACGCGTGTTGCTCCCCTACACGTGCCTACCCCCGGCTTGTAAAGCTTCCCGTAGCTGTGGTCTAAAGCGAGCTCACAGAGCTGTGGGGAGGTAGTTTAAGCCCCAGTTATTGCCCCTTGTTTACAGAAGGTGGATTACTTTGCAGAGGTAAGTTTTTTCAGGAGGTGTTTTGCTTCTCAGTTGCATATGTGGCATTGTCAGGGAAGAAGTTCCCCCCCTGCTTTATGTAGCTTAGCCATGGAGTTGCAGCTCAGTGTGGCGTGATTCCTTCACCTCTGTACACAGGGTTTGACGTGGGGGCTGCAAAAAGGCTTACTGCCCGTGTAGGGAATCCTTCCATGTGGATCCGTTCTTGAGAGAGTTTTTAAAGGCGGAGGGAGATTTAGCTTGTGAATAGCTCTGCGTGGGGGTTTTTAAAACTTCCCTCTTCAAGTTGCCTCTCCCCCCGCTCCTCGGTGGCTGGTGGATTGGAGGAGGGCCACGCAGCACACAGGCTTTCCTGGCACAGGACCCAGTCGCTGCCATCTGCACCCTTCTGACCACGTGCTGAGCTGAAGCCATGTGCAGGGCCGGCCTCCAAAGATGCCGACTGTTCGCTAGGCCAGGTTTGCAGAGACCCGATCTTTGGTTTCAAGGGCACCGTGCGTGCGCGGGCACTGGTTCTTTGAAGTTCCGTGTTTGCGTGTGGACTCTGTGTATGCATTTGTACGTGTACTGGCTTTACCCACTGAACCCTAAGCAAGTGTGAAGGAAAAGAAGAGTTCTAGAAGAGTCTGTTCTCCAGATCTCGCTGTTCCCACGGGACAGAGTGGAGGAGCCAGGGACAAAAGAAGTTCTAGAGGGAAGAAACTCTGTTTAAACAAAACGTGTTCAACGCGTTTATTCTTATAGTATGGCAAGAATGATCCAGGAGTGGCAAAAGAATAAGGAAGAAAAAGCAGCCAAAGCAAATGTTCTTTTGCAGTGGCACGTAAAGAGGAATGCCAGATGCTCTGTTGACACTGATAAAAACTTAGTGTAAAGGAGATATGGTGCCTTAATAAATGTTAATATTCAGTAGCAGTTGTGGTAAAAAAGCAAGGAAACCTGAATTTGGACTTGAGAAGAGATGCCCACATTTGAAAACTGCTGGGATATGCATGGTCAAAGGCAGAAATTAATGTTGTGTAGTGTTACTCCCAGAGATGGATTTGGTAAAAAGACTTGAAGCAAGATTGCGGGCACTCAGAAGAAAAAATGTATTCCAGAGAGCCCCACTGCAAGGCAGAACAAGACCAAACCACCAAGCTGTAAAAGAGAAATTCATAAACATGGGCACTGCGCTTCATCTTGGGCCTAACATCCGCATAAAGGGCAGTAAGTTAGATTGCCTGGAGTAATGCTCGGTCTTCGGAGCGTCACAACCTTCAAACAGCCTTTGAACTACCTGCAGCAACATTTTGGGAAAATCAGATGTACCTCGCCATGTCAGGTTCTACCAGATAAAGGCTGCTGCGACTCCGAAGGTGTAATTTGCTAAGTTTGAAGCTTCCTCAGCTGTTTGTTAGCTAAAAAGAACAGCTACATGGCCTCCCCTTTGGATATGGGGATGTTTAACCTAGGTTGTTGCGTTGGCAATGACAGGGATGAAAACAAGAGTAGTTCAAAGGTTGGAGACTTGCTAAGAGTCCAGTACTTTGATCTACTGTCGGTGTTGTTATGTTTCTTTTAGGAAGCACATCCAGAGCCTTTATTTAACACTTGCTACGCACCACAGCTGGAGAATGGATCAGTAAATGAGAACCATGTTCTTGGAGTTCTACTTAGGTTTTCTGAAAAAATAGCACAGAGTTCACCAGAATTGAGGCCCTCTTCAGCTCCTTACTGAAGTTGGGAATATTGCCTGGGGAAAGAATGGTTGGGAAGGCTGCCGGCCACTAGGCTCGCTATTTTCATTGTTATTTTTGGATGTCGGGATTTTCTCTACCTCTTGGTTTCCTCATGACTTCTTTGTTGGCTAGTTGAAGATCACATGTGGCTTAAGTAGCACTGGACTTTGCTTTGAGTTGCTGGGTTGTGTTTTGTATTTCCCCTTGCCAAAATGAACCTAGATAGACTGCAAATGCCTTGTGCTGCCTGGATGCTGTGGGGCCCAATCCAAAGTCCACTGGAAACACTGACACTCGCTTAAATGGCCTCAGGGGCAAGTGCAGTATTTCCTTTGCTTGAAGTACAGCCTGTGTCCTCCACTACAAAGGAGGGTCTCCTAAGAAGAGGCAGCAAAATAATGCTGGCTTTAGAAAACAAAATTGCCACCAGTTTGCTTAACAAGGTGAAGGCTGTGGAGGTGTTTGTAGATGAGTGCATATGCGTTTGCTCCAGAAAGAGGGAGGGTACACTGCAAGGTGAAGTTGAGGTGAATTCCTTCTAAGCTCTCTCTTCAGTTGTCTGGCTAGTGGAAGTGGATTTGTTTGATTTGGTTTAGTTTTGAAAAATCCATTTTCACCAAAAAGTAGACTGTGCTATGGTAAGTTCAGGAGAAATCGCAAAAAAAAAAAAATTACCAGGGGTTGTTTGAAGTTAACACATAATTGAGTTTAATGAATGGGGCTTTGGCATGGCCGAGGAAGGCAGGGAGAGCTCAAAAGGAAGCAGGCCTCTTTTGGCCCAAGTTAAGACCAGTGTTGAGGGAGAATTGCAGCTCTATACAAGCATAACAATGAATAGCAACAAATATTGGAGCTTCAGCATTTCATTATGTTCCTCTGGTTATCAAAACATACGAGGCTCCTTTTATTATTATTACTATTATTATTGTTGTTGCCTTCCTCTCAGATGGAGAAAGATCCCCCTTTGAAACTAGCGTGTTACAATTCTCCTATTCTCTGGCCTTTATAAAATTGGAAGTCTCAAGGTATGTGACCAGTTGGAACCTGTTGCATCTTGCAGCAAGTGATTTATGTTCACAGTTTTGATTTGCCTCAATGAAAAGATTTTCATTCATAGCCCCCAGCTCTCCAGACGGATGGAATTGCTGCTCCATTTAAAAAGGAAAAGGGGTGACTCGCCTTGTTAGGAATTTTTTTTAAAGCACTGCAGCGCCTATATGCCTGCTTTGTCCTCCCTTCAGGGTGGCTGGCATTCTTCTCTCTCCTCCCCCTCCTCTCTCTCTCTCTCTCTCTCTCTTTTTAACAACGCTGAAGTTGTTTATTCTTTTTGGATGAAGTCTCAGATAGGCTACTGGGGATGTGTGCTTCAATTGATGGGGCCCCCTACCCCATTGTGGCTGTGTCAGGTCTAATTCATCTCACCGAAGCCCCCTTGTTCCTGAGCGCTCAATAGCGCAAGATGAGGCGATGGAGGCTGACAATGATGCCACACTCTTCACTTGGGGGCATCCAATTACAGGCGAGAGGGGCCCCCTGATTAATATGCTGAAATTAGTGGCCTCTGCCACAAATAATTCCTTGTTGAGTTGCAACAAAAAGGCAGTCCATGCTGCTTGTCTGGAGTGGTTATTGGGACAGACACAAACTGGTCATTTAAACTTCATTATCACTTTTCCACCTTGGAAAGAATGAGGGTGTGACTATGAATTCATGTTCTTGTTTACTGCTTGGTTTAAAAGAAGAATGCAAATATTAATCCCAAACGTGATCCTTGTCAGGACAGACTCATTAAACTGACACATTTTTGGTCATGTTCTGTTTGTGGAGCTCGGTCAGTAGTGTCACGAATGAGCTGCCACGGTGATGTTCAGAACAACCCAATCTTGGTGGAACTTGTCTACCAAAATCCCCCATTTCTGAAGTCTACCTGCCACTATGGGTATTTCAGTTGGGTATTTCAGTTATGGGACTGGCTTTGGAATGTGTATCCTGTCAGTAAGCAGTCCGCGCTTCTGGGATTTTGGGGAAAGGCAGAAGCTTGCTAGAAGGTGGCTATATTTATATATGCTGGAAATGGGCAGATTAGGAAAAAGGGATAAACTGAATTTATTTTAAGCATGGTAACATGAATGAGATTACTTTAGATCCAGCTTGCCTTGTGCATCACAAAAGTTTGGCCACAATTCATCGTAGCAGTTTAATTTTGAAGGTTCATAGAAAGCTGGGCAAAATGTGCCTTTGAAGGTGGATATTGGTCAGGGCTACAATGGAGTGTCAGAGGTGTATGAATAGATTCGGAGAGAGGACTTACATGGAGTCCCAAAGTCTTTAGTTTCACTGGTAAAACATTTACACAAAAGTTATTTTATCATAATAAAGGAGATGCATGATTTAATACTTAAACTGTTCCACTGAGCCCTCTAAGCTGTCCATTCCTTTGATTTCATTCAAGGGTTTGACAGATGGTTTATATTTTTTCAGCCCAGAGGAAGTTGTATTCTGATAAAAGCTGAAGGAATGTATCTCAGGTTCTTGCGTATAATGTGGCATTTCCCTTTCTTCCTTACAAAACTAGACGTTTGCTTGTGCCACTTGCTTCCTTTGTTTCTGATTCTCCTCCAAGGTGTACACTGCCACGGATCAAATGAATTCCTGTTCAGCAGAAAGAGTATTAGCATTAAAACATGGATTATTCTCATTAAAAAAAACCCAAAACAAAATATCAAACCAGCAACCAACAAAACAAACCCAAACCTCGAAACATGCTAAATGGCAGAGATAGCCCCTTAAGGAATCATGGGAGTGGCTTTGTGGAGAGACCTACAGCAATGCAGTCTGGAAGGGGGCCCAGCCTCTTGTCAGCATGGTGTCACATCAGAATGTAACTGATTGTCCGCCAATTCTTGGGACCCCCGTCACTTAGTTATGCCACATTTACATTAAATCCCTGTTGCCAGGATGGATGTCAGCCACTGACGAGAGACTAGGTTGAGACAAAGCATTTTTAAGATGAAACCTTAATTTAAATATGGATTACCTGCCTCCTGACAGGGTTAAGCAGTCTTTCTTTTTGTTGATGTTGTTGTTCATTAAAGCTATATTCCTTTGAATGTCAGTGCAAAGGTTTCTGCTGTGAAGGGCTCGAGGACTCCTTACTGGAGTGCACCTAGGATCTGATCATGCGAAACGCTTCACAATGCGACCAGGTTTTCTCAGATGATTAGTGCCGTTGACCCCAGTGGCATTATTCACATGAGCAAAGTATTTTAACATTTGAAGAATGGGAGCCCCGCTTAGGATAAAAACACCTCGCAGTGATGAATGGTCTCCCAGGCTTAGTGCTGGGCCGGGCTACTAGCCGAAGTACAGTTGCTTGTGTGGATAAGTGTTTACAGGTTTGGACCTGCAGCAGTTTAGAGCAGGAGGCACCTTTCTGTTCACAATTTTCCTAGCCTTTTCAGATGCAATAGTTGGCAGCCGAAGCCATGCTGGGAGATGAGTGTATGTGTATGGGCAGGCTTCTCCTAAAGCAATCATTTCAGTCTTTTTTTTTTTTTTTCTTTTTTCTCCTTTCTTCATACAGATATTAAATTTATTTCAAACCCACCTTCCATGATCGCAGCTGGCAGTGTGGTAGCAGCTGTGCAAGGCCTGCATCTGGGGAACACTAACACTTTCCTCTCCTATCAATGCCTCACACATTTCCTATCACAAGTTATCAAATGTGATCCGGTAAGTGACTCTTGCTCTCTGTTGATCTCCTGCCTTAGAGTTTTAAGAATGAATGCCTGCTTACTGCATAGTGGCTAATCTGACAGTAAATCTTGACCAAAGTCAAACCTCAGAGTGGGGTTTTTTGAACATGTTCTCTTGTGTCTGCCCTAGTTATTTAGTTGTTATTATATCCATTAATAATTGGTGATGACGCTGCTGCAGTTTGCTGCTAGGAATGCCACATCCAGCTCTAATGTTCATAAGAGGCATATCTGACAAAGTGGAGGAAACTACATGGATTCA
This sequence comes from Zapornia atra, assembly GCA_013400835.1. Classification (NCBI taxonomy): domain Eukaryota; kingdom Metazoa; phylum Chordata; class Aves; order Gruiformes; family Rallidae; genus Zapornia; species Zapornia atra. The sequence goes on along the minus strand of VZTU01002248.1, from coordinate 16,226 downwards.
GAACATGTCAGAGGCTGGGTCTGGTTGTAGGTAATTACAGCAGGAACCTAAACAAAACTCCGAAAATAAGACAAGGAAATAGTTGCTGAGATTGCAATAAATAGCCCTCATGGTATCTCTGACCTTATCTTTGACCATTCTTGAGGCCTTTTAGTGTGCCAAGTGGTGTGAAAAAGCCTTTCTTAAAAGAGTTCTAATGATCTAATTTGGTTTATTACGTGCTAGATCTGCACAGTAGCTGGTATTGAATTCCTTTTTGGAACAAATGCTTGTCCCACGACTTTCTGACAAGGTAGATGGTCCTCACAGGATTCTCATTTTGCCCTGCAGCTTCCAGGAGATGCACATCAGTAACTAGTGAGCAATAAACCTTTCATGAGTGAATGGGCCAGGAAGGGAGCCTACAAGGAAGACCTAAAGTCAATGATCCGTGTCATAATGGTGTGTGAAGTTGGGGCAGAGTTGAGCTTTGTTTTGTAACAATGTGGAAGACCCATAAATAGATGCTTTAAAAAGGTTCTTGTGAGGTCTCCAAGCACTGGACAATGAGTCAAATAAAGACAACTCTGTGGTTAGCAGCAGAATCTTTAAAATGCTGTTAAATTATTTTATGTGTTAATAATTTAAATACATAGGGCTGTATTAGCCCAGACAATGCAAAAGTAGGTTTGTATAACTGGACTTTGTTGATAGGATTGAGTGACTACGTGAAACAATTGCTGACAAACAGGACATCTCAGCTTACTATTTTGATCACCTTAAAAATGCCTCAGAATTGAGCACGTTATTTTTGCTGTTTCTGTTACGGTGGCTAAAGTAATACGGATCCAGTGCTGAAGCGCGAAATGCTGTAAGAGCTTCGAACGCTGAAGAAATTGCTGTAGTCAGTTCGTGAACAGCATAGATGATTCAGCATGTGGTTGGCCACTATCCTGTACGAGATACTTAATGCAGGTACTGAGGAAAAAGACTGGGCTGGCTATCTGTTCTAATGGTATCTGACTAAAAAAACCCAAACCAGTATTTAATCATGCCTCATACAGACCACTGAAGTAGATTCTCCCACATCGTGGAGAATGGCAGCATGTCCTTATGTGACTTAGTTGATGACAAACCTCTTTTTAAAGAAAGCAGTTTTAGCAAGGAGGACAGTCCTTGGTTTTTCTGTTCTACTGTCCATAGTCATTGCAAGACCACAACGTATGGCCTGACCATAAAGTTAAGAGCTTTAAAAGGACGTAACTCCCTTCCAGCTTTTGCTGCTAAATATATTGATGTGTTAGAGCAGCCAGAGTTATAAATAAGGGGTTTGTACAAGTTGCTACCAAAAATAAGCAAAATAATACCTATGTGTATGTATACTGTTACGTTTGTAATGGAGTAAGGGAACGTTTTTCACTACTGCTGCTTTGAGCAGAGAAAACAGCTTGGTTTCATATACAGCACAGTTCCTCTGCATAGAGAATTTCCCATAAGATGTGCCTACGTAATCCATGGAAATGAATGCCATTCCTATTACCTTAGTTGGCTAGCACACATATGAAGTTTGTTACTCCACAGTGACAGTTCTCCTTGTCATACTGCACAAATGAATATGCTTTATGTTGGATAGTCTTGAAATATTAAGAGTGTGCATTGTAACGGAGCTAACGTTCTCCCTGATTATCTATTAGCTAGAGCAGCCGGTCTGTTGGATTTCAGGTTATGTAATTACACTTTTTTACCTTTAGTCACAAAGAAAGCTGAATCTAAAGTAAAATATCGCCTGATTGGAATTCCTTTATGGTTCATGTTTACATTGGTAGGAGTCCAATTTCCCATTTTGCCTTTGATCAGGGGTAATTAGAAGTCAGATAATCACAATTAGAAGTCTTGGGCTGTCTTCCATCATTCTATTCTTGACCCCATCATCCAAACAGATTGAATTTTACCTGACATTCATTTCCAGGCCAGAAATTTGCTAAACCAGATTAGATTGGGTTTCTGTGCTGTCTGTTAGTGCAGTGGAATTCGTCTGCTGCCTGCCCCTACTCAGAGGCACCTTCAAACATGTGCTTGTTATCCAGACGGGTCAGGCAGTAACAAAGGATTTCCAAGCAGGATTTTTTTGTTGTTGTTGTTGTTGTTTGTTTCCTTTAGGATCTGACCCTGGAGTCTGATCATGTCTACTGTGTGTGTTAAAGGTATTTGACCACATCAGTTAAGCTAGCAAGACTTTTTTTCTTTTTTTTCCACTGAGGAGCTTAATTAATCCAGGAAGGGTTTATGACCTTGAACAAACTGTGGGCATTGAAAATTTGGGTAGTGAAGCAGAAAAGTTGTTGGGAGAAAATATCACAGTAATGCACAAGTTTTGTATTTGCTTTTAGGTGGTTAGAAGTACTGAGAATGAAAAAAAAACTTAGATAAGGCTGTTCTCAGCAAATTATATATTTTGCAGTTATTTTTGCTAGCTCTAATACATTCCTGCAGACAACTATTCATCTAAAACATTAAAAATGTACAGTTTAACTGTAGCTTAGAGATAGTCAGTTCACAATAAATTGTAAAGACTATGTTTTAAAAAAATACAACATGCCGCACTCTGAGAATTTCACAGGAAAAGAAATACTCTGTGGTCAAGATTACCTTTACGTTACACAGTCCTATGTAATTATTCATGACTGGACTCCAGAGGGAGCAGAATAGGTATTTACAGAAATTCTTTTGAATGGTTTTAGTTTTCAGAGCTCTAACATGCTATATGCAAATGGCAGCATTAAACCCAAATGACAAAAGCCCCCAGCAAAACCCACGAACCACCCCCAGAAGAAAAAGAAAACAGCAAACAGCGTTCACTTTACTCTGAAAAGAAATTGGCTTTCAGTCTGGGACACTGAACAGCCTTGTCACAACAGAGTTATCCTCAAAAGTGCCTGGATTTATAAAACTGAAAATAACCTAAACCTGCACTTGAGTGCTGCTCTTTAATATGTCTAATTCCAAATGTGACTGAGGTACGTGGCACAGGGCATGCAAGCAGAACCCTTACAGTCAGGATTGATCCGTCATATCTTGAGGAGTGAAAGAACTTCATAGAGCTTTTATTGTGAAGGCCAGAGGTATGTAGGAGCCGAAGGCATGATGACTTTAGGATATGAGGCGTTTCTTTTTGTCATTTAAAACGCTGTGTGTCTCTGTCAAGAGGAAATATTACACTAGGGTTTAAACCAGGAAAGGTCATAGGTTATGTGTTTTCAGTGAGCTGTAACTGATGGTCTGATCTGCTTAGAGGTAGGATTAACCTCCCTCTCTCTCAGAAAGGACTTGCAGAGAATTGTTTGCTTGGGTTTCTAATCTTATTTTACCCCAAATGCCATGTGCCCTTATTGGTGGCAGAGGAGATTCTTGTGGTAGTGGAATCAGTGAAAAGCTGGTAGATCACACAAGAAGCTTCTGAATGAAGGCAGAATTGAAACTGGGAAATAAAGAAAACAGCAGGCAGGTCACCCTCTCAGGAAAACAACATTCATTCTCAGTCATGCACATCCTAACACTTTTGACGGCAATTTATCATGGAAGACTGGGTTCACCGCAAGGGCTAACTCATGTCATAGGTTAAATCAGAGAAGGCAGTACTGAAAGGAAACTTCAAAGTCCTTAATACAGAGTTAAATATGTTGGGAAGAAGCTTATGATGTTTGTTAGGAGTAAACAGCATGCTGGAGGAATTTTGGCAAAACCGAGTGTGATTGTTTTGCCTATTTAAGGCACGGTTTGTGTCATCGCAGTGGCTCTGAAGAGCACAACCGTAACTTGTGGAGCTGAGCTAGCAGGCCTTTTCCAGTGCCATTTGATTGCTAAGTAGATTGGATATACTGGCTCATGGTATGGCTTAATGCCTGGGGCAACTTACCTTCCCCCACCTGCTTGGTGCTTTGTGCTTATAGTTTGGCCCAAAGTCTGCAAGTGGTGAAATGCTTGTACCCTCCTGAACACTTGGTAGGATTGTGTGGGCATTCAGCTCTGAGAAAATGCTTTTGAAGCCAGATGTCAAGGTGGATGCGGTAGCAAACTGAAAGCTTGGCAGCACATAATGCATGGCTACAAAGATGCCTAGCAGTGCTTCTGAATGTTCTCTTTGACTTGGGGTCACACAGTCCCACACATTTTTCTGTTCAGGTGCTTTTTGAAGTAGAAATCAGTTAGCTAACTCGAGCTGCCTACTGGTGGACACAGCTGCGGTTGGCAGGCAACTTTGGGCACATATTTCTAAATATATATATGGTCCTTCTAAGAACTTTCTATTATAGGAACTCAGCCTGGGAAAATCACTGGTTATTACCATCACTTCTAGTAGACTGTACAGCCAAAGTGTTTCTGTGGTAAAAGCAGAAATCATTACAGCATCAGCAAGACTTGGACCAACTCCAGCCCAGTTCTGTGTTTTTGCAACTCCACTCACTTAATTTTGATGGATTCACACTGCTACCCAGTCAGACTGCCCCTACTTTTTAAAAGGTGTGAAGGACAGACAGTGAGGTAAAAGAGAGTACAAATGGACTTTAGCAGAACTGCTACTGTTGACAGCACAGGTAGAGTAGTAATGCAAGCTGCATTATCTTACTGTGCCAGGGTCCTGCCCACCATTAGTTATTGCACATCATTGCAGTGGAGCATCTGTCACATTCAGTTTTAGACCTATGGGCCAAAGGTAACAACAGGACGCACTTGGACCATGCATGGAGAGGCTCATCTAGGCCACTGAGTAGGAGATGACAAGAGTGAGCTGCAGACTGGATCCAGGCTAGCATCCTGCAAGAAGAATGGGGTAGCTTGTCCAGTCTGTTCACTACTCTGTGGTTCTCTTGCTCTTCTCACACTCCTTGCAGTCTGCTGCCCTCCCAAATAACTTGATGATATTTCTCTTGATATTTTTAGAAATAGTATTTGGACTGTGATCTTGCTATTTTTCTAAAGGACCCTGGGTCTTTTTCTCCTTCATTTAATCTTCTCTAGGATTGTTTACGAGCCTGCCAAGAACAGATTGAATCCCTCCTTGAATCCAGTCTACGTCAGGCACAGCAGCACAACGTATCTTCAGAAACAAAGACTGTAGAGGACGAAGCAGACCTTTCCTGCACACCTACTGATGTGCGAGATGTGAACATTTAAGAGGACTTCTTCTAATGGGTTTGCTTGGCAAGAAAAGCAAAGAAAGGGCATCTGAGAAGGAATCAGCATCAGGATCTCCCCCCAGAAACCCTTTTCTCCAGGACATTTTTATACCAGAAGGGAAATCCAGTCTTGTTATATTTTTTCTTGCTCTGTCTCCCTTCCATCTGTGACTTCAAACAAACAAATAAACAAAAAATACCCCAAAAACTGTCTTAAAAAAAGAAAAAAATAGTATTTGCATTACCCCCAGGGGTTTGTGCTACAAAAATAGAGGATTTTATACAATAATAATCAACTAGTTTTTATATTAAAGTGTTCTTGTCTGTATGTTGTAAAAATAGGCATTAACACACAAAATGTCTCCAGGGGAGGTATTAGATTTGATTTCTTACATATAAAACAAACCAACCAACCATTTTTAAGTAGAAGAGGGTTTTTTTTTTAGATAGTAAATGAAATACGTTTTTTTTTTCCAAAAAAGCATAGCTTTAACGCAGTTCTAGGCTTTTCTGTATCTTGCTTGCTTATGCATTTAGTCACTTTATAATTCATCTGTAAATGTTTATTTTATTTCCTTAGGGTTTTTTTTTATCCTCTTCACCTTATAAATGGTTAACGTAACCCATAAGTTAGTCTATGTTAGTATGCAGCATTATTATATGTTAATCTTTTCTTTGTGCCTGTGGATTGCCTGTGCATAAGGCATTTGTAGGGTTCAGCTTAGCATTGTTGGGAAAGGCCAATGTACTACTCATACGATACTCTATTATAAAGAGAAACCGAAATAGTGACATAATATAATATATTTTTGTAATCTTCATATTTTTGTAGTTACCTGTGTAAAATGCTGGTCTGACCCCACGGATATTCAGCCTAATTATGGTCAGGTTCAATCCACAGTTTAGTCTTTTTTTTTTTTT
>VZTU01002248.1:0-10128 GCA_013400835.1 Zapornia atra | reverse complement strand
TTTTTTTTTTTAATTTTGTTTGCATTATTCTAAAACCATTCCATTCAAAGCACTTTCAGTCCATTAGATATAGGAAATGCATTCTTTTATTGTGTGGGAATTTTTTTTTAATGGAATGGTTTGGAAATATATAAGTGCTTGTTCGCAAACTTGGAATTGCAAAGCAAGTGCATTTAACTATGGTGTTAGAGGAGAGGTGATTTTTTTTTTCCGAAGGTTGTGTTCCAGTGAGAGACATTGCATTCACAAATTGCCAGGATATCTTCCTATCCTTTTCTATAGAAAAGTTGAAGTTTAGAAATCCTTTGGTGCCAACTCATCTTTATAAATTAGGGGCCTTAAAGGTTCACATATAGGACACATAGTTTTAAGGATTGTCGCTAGATGTTTTACAACTGAAGGTTTTTAAACACTAAAATATATAATTTATAGTTAAGGCTAAAAAGAATATTTATTGCAGAGGATGTTCGTAAGGCCAGTATGATTTGTAAAATAATGCAATCGCCCCTTTTTTAAAAAAAAAAGTCTTTCTACCCTTGATGTTGCAGTTTTAACACAGCTTATTAAAGAAAAAAGGACACGCTTCAAAGAACAAACCCAAACTCAAGCAGTCTATTTGGCCCCTTCCTATACATTTTTCAAAAGCAGCCTAACCATGAAAACGCCATAGTTAATAGATACGAAAATTGGAGTACTTGAAAGAAGTTCTTATTCCAGTATATGCCCCATTGTTTTATTTAGCTACAAATAGAAAATTTGCACATCTTGGCTATGTATCTTTTTATTATTATTTTAGAAAGTAGCTGAAGGGACGTGGACATAGCTGTTGAAGTTGATGCTCGAGGAGAATGTGATGGTGAAATGTATGTGAGAAAACTGCCGCTAAGGTGTTGATTGTAAAAAAAAAAAAAAACCAGGAAAAAAAACAGGAAAAAAAGGAAAAAAATTAAAATTAAAAAAAAAAGAAAAAGAGAAAAGAAAAGGAGTGGATGCTCCATTTTTATTGAGCTGCTATGGATAAATTCCCAGCATGGTTTGAAAAAAAAAATTAACATTGCTTTTCTGTATCTTTGTCATTGTGTTTTGCTGCTATTTTGTGGATCAGTTTTTTTTTTTTGTTATACAATGTCATATACTGCCATGTTATAGGTTTTAATTTTCTCATAGATTATATTATTGACATCATTTTTTTTTGTAGATTTTTTTTATGTGATCAATTTTTACTTAATGTGATTACTGCTCTATTCCAAAAAAGGTTCCTGTTTCACAATACCTCATACTTCAGTTAACCGTGTCTAGACCAGGTTTTAATGTTCGTACACAGTGCCTCATAGTTCTACTGCAAGCGGAAATGCATCGAACGTTATTCTGAATGGGTCTCGCGATTTGCAACTAGGTTGCAGTAATTTAAAAACAGCAGACATTTCAGAAGATCAAGTAATGTCAGTTTTTTTGTTACGCATTTTATAAAGCTGGATTCTTTGTCTGATCTGGGGTTTATTATAGTAGTTTTAAGCTGTGTTATTAGCCACATTGATAGATGAAAGGTGCATTATAATATAACTCTTGTATGCCACCTGATGTGGGTTTCCGTCAGTTGGGACACATCATTTGGTATGATAGGTTATCGTCTGGAACTCTAAGTATTTCGTGTGTTTAATCTGTTATGATATACTAGGGGTTTTTTTTTGTTGGTTTTTTTTTTTGTTTTTTTGTTTCTTGTTTTGGTTTTTTTAATTATAGCGTAATGCTAATTTAAAAAGCCTGTAAATCTCATAAATAAGCCAGCTAACAGAGTTGTATGCTGAAAAATAATCTAGCTGTTGCCTGTATGCTGCTAAACCAAAACAGAATTAGAACTCATTTTGAGGCAAATGCAGTTAAGATCCTACATAGTGCATAAATAAAGCGTTGCAATGCTACTAGCAGTCGCAGGACCCAGGAGGACTGGATACATTCTGTCCAAATTTCAGGAACATTTCTTACTGCTTACCTCATAAAACACTTCTGTTTGTGGCATCTCTGTGTCTCTGAACCAAACATGATTATTGAGCTAGTGCGTGTTGGTTATATTATGTGTTACACTGAGTGGCAGTGTGTACTGCAAATTTCTTTATTGTATGTACTAAAAGGCCAAATCCAGATTAAGTGGGTTCATGTGCCAACAGAGATGCTTTATTTGTCACATTATTATAACAATCTGTAGTAAGCAAGCAATTCAGATTTGTACATTTTATATTGTACTTATTGGCATCACTGGTCTGAAATGCACATTTTCACCAACAGACCTGTAACAGACAAGTTTCCAGCAAAAAAACTAAAGTCTAGAAATAAAATTGGTAAAACCCAGTGACTGCTTGTTGTCAGTTTTGGTTTTTTTTCATTGCCTTCATGGTAGTAATTGCATGACATTTTCTGGTTTTCACACTCTGTGCTTGTCCTGTTTTTGGCTGGGATAAGAGTTAATTTTCTTCCTAGCAGCTGGTACAGAACTGTGTTTGGGATTTAGGATGAGAATCATGTTGATAACACACTTAATATTTTCATTGTGGCCAAGCAGTCAAGGACTTCTCAGCTACACATTCTGCCCAGCAATGAGAACGCGTGAGGCACCCAAGAAGCTGGGAAGGGGACAGAGCCAGGACCCCACCTGGCCAGAAGGATATTCCACACCATATAGCATCATGCTCCCTATATTACTGGGCGAGTGAGGTGGAAGGCACCGTGGCTCAGGAGCTAGCTGAGCATTGGCTCCAGGTGGTGAGAAATTGTGCTGTGAATCGCTAGGTTTGCATATTCTGCTATGATCACCATCATCACCCTCCTCTTAATTTTCTCTCCTAGTAAACTGTCTTTATCTCAACCCTTGAGTTTTTTCTTTTTGATTCTGTCTCCCATCCCACTGAAGCGGGTGGTGAACAGCCGGCTCTGTGGTTGAGCTGCCTGCTGGGTTAAACCACAGCAGTGCTTGAATAGTTGCAACGCTGAAAACCTTTTGTTATTTTAGGAAACCGTGGACATTTTTAGGAATGGGTAGGTGACTGCCTGTTACAGTAATGTGTATTTTTAAAAAAGCAAAATAGATTTTTTTTTCCCCTGAAGATCTTTCAAACCCCTTAAGGTAATTACTCAAACACCATTTGGTGGGTCTTTTCAATAAAAGGTAAAATAAAGGAGGTGTTGGATGGCAGAATGCTTGTTTGTATTTAATTATCAGTACCGTTTTGTGTCCTACAATACCTTTACAGTTTGTTTAAAAAGCAGTAAGGTTAACCTGCCTTCTTTTCCTCCTCTTTCCCTCGGACAGACACAGCTTTCGCATCTTACTATTGTATCACTTAGATAATAAAGAATAAACCAGAAAATGTAAAAGCCTACAAAAACAGATCAAGAAGAACTGAACCTAGAAGGCTGGAAATTATATATGGTTATATGGTAAAATGAGGGAAAAAAAATAACCTGTGTCCCAATTCACATTCCAAAATACCTCTGAGAACTGGGGAGGTATATTATCCATTATTACAAGAGCTGAACGAGGCAAAACCAGCTTATTCTTAGCAGACAATGATTAAGCTTCTAATTCTGTATTTGAGACTACCCTATGAAAATACTTCTGTCTTGAAAAACCAAACCAATCTATGTAAAATGTATCAAGATGCAAATTAGAGCTCTGGTATCTGCCTCCTGAGTTTCCCATTGACTAAACTTCACATTACAACTGATTCTATGCAGCAAAGGAAATGAAAAATGAAATTAAAAATGAAACTCCCAAGTTAACGTCTAACATGTTAATTATAGTCTAATGCAAAATCAGCTTGTCTTAGTGCAGTTACCAATAGATGGGAAACCATCTGCATCAGGAGAATCCCAGTTGAGCCTGTATTAGGTTGTCAGCTTCCCAGTCATTTCGGGCAGAAAGCTGAACACTGTGGCCTCCTGTAAAGTCAGAGATCAGGTAGGTAAAGTAGCGTCAGTACATACTGTGATCAGTATTTTTTCCATTTGAAATGGGGAACTCCTTGATACAGTCAAGTTACACTGGTAGGCCGCCAAGGAAGAATAGTAGCACAAAGATATAAACTAGATTCACAGTGACTCTAAATAGAGAGCAAGCCAAAGTTTAAACTGGAGTTGCTCAAAAAATCCTTATGTTTTCCACATATCTTTTATCAGTTTTCTGCAAAATTCCAGCATATTTTAAAGAAAGAAAAAATAACCCCAAAAACTTGCTTTTGTATCACTGATGGCTAACCCCTCTTATGTTAAATGTTTGAAAGTTGAGTGAAGAAGTACTTTAAAAATCCTGATATGGGACAAAAAACTTTTTGCTGATAAAAAAATGATTTAGTGAGAAATTTAAACCTGCATTTTGTTGAACATGTTAAGTGGGAAGTGTTCTGTGACTTTAATCAGTTTAAGCCTACATGGCCAGCTCTGTTGTTTACATTTTCCTTCTCTCAAACTTCATCTCTAAATGCAGACTACTAAATTTGAATGCTGGGTGAATCATGCCAGTATTACATTGCAAAGGGCAGAAAGACAAGAATGTAGCAAGAAAAACAATTTACTATAGGCTGTAAAAAATATGCATGTTCAGCTAGGCTATGCTGTAGCTTATTAAAGGGAAAAATACTTTTATTTTCTTACATCAGAGATGTGCACAGAGAAAAACACCCAAAACACCTCTAAAAACCCCTCCCCAATTCCACCACTGAATTCAGATTGATTGACAAACTTGGACCTTTTATGAACACTTAAATTCACGTAATCTTTATTAAAGAATAAACAAGAACTGTTAAATGTGAAAACTTGGAATCCACCTTCATTCAAGCGTATGTAGCAGTTTAAGTGATAAAAAACTCCAGAAGATAAAGTGAAGCTTGGAGCTATTATTTCAAAGGAGCCATAGGATTGACCCATTCCTGGCAATGTCATTGAAAAGTTACAATGGGACAACGGGAGTAAAGCTGTAAGTGATGGCATTTTAATGAATTCCTGCCAGCATCATTTTATGGGAAACGTATCTCTTCAGGCAAACATGGAATTTTTATAATCCCACAAATTTAACTGGTAATAGCAACTGCATAGACATGGCAAACACGGATTCCCATTTGGCTACTGACAGAGTTCCCCACAATTTTCCAATTAAATTATGAGAAAGGGTTTGCAAATTAGTCAACTGGATTGCACTGATAATGTGAGACTTGCCATTGGTTTTTTGAGTCAAGGAGTACTAATGTAGGAGCAAGGCAGAAATTACTCTCTTGTTCCTTTAATGTGACAGACATTAAAGGAGGAAAACAGGAATCATTTTGTGGCAATCCCATTACCATCTGTAGCGCCCAACTTAAATCTGTCCTACTCTTTGTCTGTGTGAAGATTACAGTTAAATAGTCTTGTGTTTCAGGGAAGTCCCTGAGTATTCACAGCCATGATTTTCCTGAGGGCTTTCACCTGAAGAAAGGTATACTGGCAAAAAGACTGCTCACAGCAACTCAGGAATAAGGCACACAGGCAGCACCTCAACTCTGCATGGGCCCTGCTGATGCAGAAGCACTGTCGGCAGTGTGTGGGCAGTGTATCTGCTCTTGGTGTATACACCACTGCTTCTACAGAAATCCTGAAGCTGTTTTCACTGTGGTATTCAGAGCACCAACTCCTTCAGAGAACAGCCCTAAGCTTTTAGGGAGCAGCCACTACCATACATGGAGCAATGCAGCAATGGCTTTTTACTCATGTTGCCTCTCTGAACACAGGGGCCTGTATAGTGGCTACTAGAAGTCTTCCCTCTTATACAGGAGGGGAAAAAATAATCCATCTATGTGAATTTCATCTCTCATTTTAATTACAGCTTATGTTACTTATTTATGGTAACATCATTGAAAAAATACAACAACTAGTGGAAAACAACTGTTCTCCTATCATACTCAAAATACAGCCACAGTGCAGTCCTCCCTGCTTAACATGTCTGTCGAGGGATGAAGCCTACCTGAATGCCAAAGACTGCCCAGTCAAGTGACACCTTGACTACATCCGCTCAGCTCTGACTAATCTGGCACAAACTGGAAAACAAAGAAGCAAAGTAAGAATTTCATTAGCCAACTGTTGTTACATTCACACAGGGTAACACATTGGGGGTAGGTGACCAGAAGGCAGTAAGAACCTCCTCTTCACCAGCAATGGGCCTTAGATTCAGAGAGAAAGAATGGCTGGGGGCTGCTTGTGGTGACAAATATATAAAGGAATATATAGGTTGAGAATAACACCTCAGGCCTGGAGACAGCTTCACATAAAGAAATCCAATACCATCAAGAAAACTGAACCAAAGAAAGAACTGCTGGACACACTGACTGCTTCGAGCAGGAGCCCTCTTCTGCCTGGGTCCATGTAGTGAAGGTCTAGGGCTTCCATTTGTGCGTGTAACATCTACACCACAGAACAGAAACCACTATCCACTCACCATTCCCAATCTGCTAAGTAAATAAATTTCAGATTATATGTTGCCAAACGGTGCGGTTTTCTTCCTTCACCCATCCCAGCAGACCACCCCGCAACACTTGTCTTAATCCACCCGCAAGCTATGCTCCATTAAAGCTTGGTCTCCTGCAACAGCTAATACCTACCCACCATTAAGGATCTTATTTGTAACATTGGTGCCAGCCTTCAAGGAGCTGGGCTGAGATGGGCAAATCCTTTAACAAAGACCACTAAACCACTACTAGAGCATTACGACAACTCACCTGAGCCAGCGCTGAACAAGTGACCTAGTGCCCCAAATCACTACTCTGATGGCAAACTGTCTGAAACGGGCAATTGAGCTTTTTGATGTGTTATTTCTCCTTTTATTAGATGTTATCACTCCAGATTGTTTGAATACAGGGTATTACTTTTGAAGAGCTTTTTTGCTCCTTGAACACCCGCAGGCCATAGTTCTTTCAATTGCTTACTGGCTAGTTTAAATAGGAAGACCAGATCTTCAGCAAATGTGTGCTGTTAAATGCAGATACATTCTTTTCACATGCACAGATGTAACATCTTCCCAAGATTTCCAGTAAGCATCGGCAATTGCTCAAAATAAAACATTATTTCTTCTAAACATGATACACTTATTTCATGGTTTAGACTCAGTATTTCTGTAGCTGTTTAGTCATTCACTATGACCGCATTGTTCAGGCAATACACTTATGAGCTACATATTAATTCAGGTTTTTCTTTTTATGGAGATCCTGGGACTGCAAAGGAACAGAAAGGTCCCTCCATTATGGACAGTATCTTTCTAATAAAAGTGAAAGATTTCATCTGCCTTCACTCCCGCATCAGAGCTCAACAGTGCTGCAGAGTCAAACAAATATATGCAAAACCTCCTATTTGTGGAAACACAAGTGTTCTCTCATCCTCAAGTTTCTAATCACCTAAATATAGAACTCCATGTTTTTAAATCCCTCTGCAAACCTGCTTAAGGGATCTCCTTCCACTTCTCCCATGCTTCTGCTGAAGGAAAATTTCAGGCAAGCCATAGGTCAAAGTTCCTTGAAAAAGTCTCTCCACATTTTCTCCAACACAATTTGTTTCTTTCTCTTCAGTTAGAGAAATAATGATGCTTCATCTTACTGCATATGAGAACTTAAGAGCAAGACATACACCTATAACGGGCCAGATCCTCAATATGTGCTTCTAACAACGTATCTATGGTGAAGCAGGGTTAGGAATTCCCAAATTGCACTCAGATCATTCACTCAGCACTCAGGTGCCCTGGATATAACACAGAAAATAATGGCATAAGCCCATGTGGTTTTAGGTTTACAGCGCACTTGACTAGCCACACCTCAACCAAGGTTTCCTTAAGAATGAAATACGCTGCAGACATAACCTCTGAGCTCTGCCTAGTAGTGACATACTATTATATTAATTCTTATTTTCACAGTAATGTGTTTTTTACTTGTACTTCAGAAACTGTCAAGTGCTTAATAACAGTAACTTCTGGATGTGTATTTTTTTAAAGGAGGTAAACGGGGTCTCAAAAATTCAACGTCTGCACATACATTGCAAAAAAAAAAAGAAGCCAGTTTAGAGAACAATGTAGGCATGTGTTTTTAAACTACTGTTCGTGCAGTCTGGTCAGGACTGTGTGACACAGTATACAGTGTTTTGTCATCCAAGGAATGTCTTTGATCAAGAGTTTATGCAAGAAGGAAAAAAAAGCCATGAAACCCTAATCCGTTCCCACAGTCCAGTAAACGTGAGCTGGACAAACAGTGGACAATAGCAGTAAAGCTTGCTGCTGGAACAATAGCTGCAACTAAAAAAATTAAAGGGTTGCTGACTCACAGTTCCTACTATCAAGAAAGATTCCATGCAGTGTTGATTATTCCCCAGAATCCTGAAGACGCTGAAGGGTAAATATTGCAGTTACTATTACACTGAGATAAAGCAGCAAAATATGTTGCTAAACAATCAAAAATGAAAGACGGTGACAAACTCTAGTGCTGATTTTGTCTAGTGCAGGGTTGGGATGCAGAGACTGAATAATTAATCTTTCTGCCTAAAGATTTTCCACCCCCAAAAAACCCCTGTAATTTTGTTATAAACAAGTATCAATTAAATTCTTTCAGTCAGTGTGCCACTATTTCAGACGCTATCCATACAAATTCTGCACAGCTACAATCAAGCTTTCTAATTTTTCATAATAAAAGCTATACGCTGTTTCTTACACTTATTCAGAAACCTTCTGTAGGCAGTTTTGCCACACCAAGAACAGACACACAGAACACCTTTATCACTGGCCAATAACGTATGCATATGGAATACAATAGAACCTCTTGCTAGAGCTATATGTATGTTTAGAAGTTGCAAAGTACTAAAAGAATTGTAAGATGAAAAATGCTGAACGTAATCAATACTCCTAGGGAAGAAAATACTCCTGTAGGAATTATTCAGTGTGACGTCAGAGAGATATTCATGTTAGCTGTAACTTAACTAAGTGTATAAGCAGTGTTAAAACAGAGCTTATTTAGATATTTACCGGCATTGTTCATCATCTGGATCAGCACTTTGTTCTAACGCAGGGATACTCTTTCTGCTGCATTAAGCTGGCGTTAACTTCAGCCCAGGTATCGCCCCACTGCACAGTGTAGTCTAGACAATCCCAAAGAATCGAAGAGCTCCAAGTTATCTTCTTGTCTCTGCTAAGGAAACCAGTATTTTCAAGTCTGAATGCAGAGTTGCACACTTAGAGGACTGCTTTCAAAATAGCACACAAAGCTTCTTTTATTATTTTTTTTAATGTCCATAGATGCTGAGCAATTCCAAGTGGTGGAACACACTGAACTGCCTCAGTACCACATTGCTCTAGTTGGCCTCTATACATCAATCCTAGACACCAAAACTTGCAATTGGAAACTTGCCACAAAACTCATTTCACACCTCCCAAATCTCCATTTTCTCTGGCAATATATACATTTCTGTTGTCACGTGTACTGTCATAAGTTTATCCATTGTAAAAGCAACACTGGCAGACTGTAAAATTAGAATCTTCATGGTTACTTGCCAAATTGTGAAAGCTAAAGTTTTAGGTTGTAATTAGACATGAACCTACTGCCATAACAAGCTGCAGAGGGCAGCTGTTGAAAATGCACCAACATCCATACTACCACCAAGAATATGAAGAATTGTAACATGAGTAGAATTATTAAGCATTTTGTTTCAAACCAAAGCCTTTAAGATAATCAGGATAAGATACAGTATCACATACATTGCTCTGCCTGATCCAGCTCCCATCAGAAATAAAGATTCTAATCCAGAGGGACTTCAGATGATTCTAATATTGCAGCAGATTTCAAACTATATCCTTATGATCATTAGGCACACCAACACAAACCAAACACAACAAAAGTACTTAATGTTTCATTGCAGAAACTGTTTAGGAAAGCAACTACCCCAACAAGGAGACTTGTCTTCATCTTCCTTGCCCACATCTTTCTCTGCAGAAAACAATACTCGTTAGTATCATCAGCATTCCCTTCCAAGCATGCAACCCCACCAAGTAATTACAAGACATTATAAAAAAATCCCACAAATGTTCAAACCAGCCATGCAGGGAGAAGACACTCACTTGTATTTGAGAATAAA
>VZTU01002246.1:8539-20273 GCA_013400835.1 Zapornia atra | reverse complement strand
CTATGATTCTATGATTTATCACAGAACAAAGAAAGTTGTGGGTCTAAGGAGTCTTGTGCATACATTTTTCATTGCATGTAATTTGACTACAAGCCAACCACATTATCCTCTAAATATGACAGCCTAAGCGAGCCTCCTTTGAGCTCTCCTTGATAGCCAGAGTGGCTGGATGGCAGTGATCTCCCATTGATCTGGTAAACCTCTCAAGGCTGCTCTGCAAGGCAGAGGATTGTTTTATAAATGGCAGATCTTTGGTAAGTGACCAGTATCATGCATAACCCTGTGGTATGATAACTTTGATTTTGCCTTGGTAAGTTTGCATGCTGAATTGATACTAATTAAACATTTCATAAATTTTCATATATAATCCTTCAGACATAAACCTTTGATCGAGTCTGAGATTAGGTTTAGACATAGCTGCACCTAGATTCCTTTCTTCTCTTCAGAAATCAAGAGGTTCCACTCTGAAACTTGTGACTCAATGGGAGGGTCCTCCTCGCCCTTTGAATTCCTGGTCTCTCTGTGAATCATTAACTCAATTTTCCTTTGTATGTGTGGTGGTTTAGCCCTGGCTGGAGGCCAGGTGCCCACCAAAACCAGTCTTTTACTCCCCTTTCCAGGTGGACAGGGGAGAAAAGATATATTAAGAGGCTTAGGAGTCAAGATAAGGACAAGGAGAGATCATTTTATCAGTGACTATATGGGCGAAACAGACTCAACACAGTGCAGGAAAGAACTATTCTAATTTATTACACTACACTAGAAAGAACAGTGAAGAACCGGAGTCAGGAGTGCAATCAAATCTTAAAACAAATGCAACCAGATCTTAAAAACACGTTCCCCCCACCACTCCCTTCTTAGCAGACTTTAATCAGAATCTTGCTCCCTTCTTCCCCCCCGCTCGCAGTACAGGGGGGGCAGGGACTGGGGAACGATGGGGTTCTCAGTAGCACCTTCCCCCCACCCCTCCATTCTAAGCAGAATTCCCTTTAGCCATGATTTTACTCCCTTCTTCCCCCCCTGCTCGCAGTACAGGGGGGGGCAGGGACTAGGAAATAATAATGGGGTTCTCGGTTACTTCATGAGCTGTTTTCCTTTCCCAGATCTTAAAACACCTCTACCTCCCCACCCCGCTCCCTCCTTAGCAGACTTCAATCTAGTCATGATTTCACTCCCTTCCTCCCCCCGATCACAGCACAGGGGGGCAGGGACTGGGAGACGGGGGCTTCGGTCAGTTCCTTGCAAGTTGGTTTCCTTCTCGGCCCGGGAGGGGGAAAATCCATTCCACACACCCTCCCCCTGCAGCACTGTGGGGTCCCATGCACTAGAGAGTCCTCCAGGACTTTCTCCGTATGTCTCATCAGCTGCTCCGCCTGGATCCCTGCTGTGGCGGGCAGCAATAAATCACAATGTCTCTCAGTCCCAGTCCTCACACGGGGCACACCAGCCTCCCCCAGCAAACCTGTACCAGTGCAATTCTCTCTCTCTCTCTCTCTCTCATCTCTGTAGGTTCCAAGTGCTGGCAGGGGCTTGCTTCAGCGTAAGGGTCACAGCGTCTTCTCTATGTCTCCACCTGCTCCATCCAGCGTGGAGCCCCTCCACGGGCTGCAGGTGGGGTCTCGGCCTTTACAATGGGGTTTCTCCACGGGCTGCAGGGGCATCTTTCTCTCCGGCACCTGGGGCGCCTACTCACCCTCCCCGGCCTTGGTGTGCACAGCTCGTTACATCTTCTCACTCCCTTCTCCGGTGGCAAAATGCAGCTGCTTCTGGGTTGTTTTCTCCTATATGTGATTCTCAGAGGCGCTGTGACTATCTCTTACTGGCTTGGCCCCGGTCAACAATGATTCTGGCCTTGGATTGTTTACATTTTGGAGCTCCAGAGAATTCCTGCAGCTCCTCACAGCAGCCATTTTGTGCACCCCTATTCTTTTCCAGCACCCAACCTCGCAAAACCACGACAGTATGTTTTTCCACGCAGTAACTAATAGACTGAACCTTGCCATCGAACTTCGTTAAGCCACACTTTTACAACATCCCAATAAAACCAGTTATGCCAATACTTTTGACAGTGGTTCTTTAAATGATCTAAATCTCTCATTCATGATAAATTGGCATAGTCAGCAGGATTTGCTACAGCACATTTTTAGAGTGCTGTGTTTTTTAATTTTAATCGCAATTCCTCCTAGTCCCCAAAAGCAATTAGTGACGTGACAAATGCCGTATGATTATACTTTCCTAAGAAACAGTGATATCTTCTTGTTGGTGGAGTTCCTAGCAATTAGGATCTTTTCTTTCTTCCCCTACAATTGTACATTTTACCAAAGCTGGATCACACATTTGCTGTTACAATTTATAATAGGTATCAGTCTAGAAATAATTGTTTTCTTTGTAATATCTGATGAGTCAGGTTGAGATACATTCTGGTGTGTTTCCTCTTTCTATGCCCCATCCTAATCTTGTCAGCTGTGGCTAACGTGTGACAGCAAAATTAGACAGAATTAAGCATTATGCATTTACTGCAGGAGAAGTATTCTCACCTGTTAATACTTGACTGAACTTGTCAAGGCTGGGGTGGTTTTTTCAGGACTTTCAGAGCAAGGATATTGAGATAAAAACTCTTGCAAATATTTTAGGGGTCTATCCTGCAGAGTGCTAATCTCTCTAGTGTTTACCAGTTGCTTAATTGCATATTACAATTTAATTTAAAATCCTATTTGATTTTTAATTGGACTTCAGCTATGTTTAGGTGAGTGCTACACTGTGTTATGGAGCACCTCGAATACTGTGTTCAGTTTTGGGCCCCTCACTACAAGAAGGATGTTGAGATTCTGGAATGTGTCCAGAGAAGGACAATGAAGCCGGTGAAAGATCTGGAGTCCTATGAGTAGCAGCTGAGGGAACTGGGGCTTTTTACTCTTAAGAAAAGGAGGTTGAGGGGAGACCTTATCACTCTCAACAACTACCTGCAAAGAGAGTATAGAGAGGTGGGGGTCTGTCAGGTACCAAGCAATAGGATGAGAGGAGATGGTTTCAAATTGCACCAGGGGAGATTTAGATTAGATACCAGGAAGAATTTCTTTCCTGGAAGAGTAGTGGCTGCCCAGGGAGGTAGTGGAGTCACCAACCCTGGAGGTATGTAAAAGGTATGTAGATGTTGTGCTTGAGGACATGGTCTAGAGGTGGACCAGGCAGGGTTAGGCTATGTGGTTGGACTTGATTTTGAAGGTCTCTTCCAATTTAAGTGATTCTATGGATAGAGTATAAATAACACCTATTTTTTGGTATAGTGAAAAGTTACTGGACACTGCAGCTATAAACAACACTATGATGGTCAGCTAAAGAAATGCAAATTGGGAGAAGGACTAAACTGGCTTTAGGGGTAACAAACAAAACATAAACATGGTATTCAACACACAGAAAGCACTTACATGTTAAAATCTGATATGATTTGCAGATCAATGAAGAAACAAAATCCAAAACAACACAAAGGTGTAAAACCAAATGTATTAAAATAACCACAAGCAGATCCTAGAGTGAAGAATGAAAATAAATTCGTCATATTCCTCATTGTCATACCTCATTGTCATACCCTGCAACCACCACCAGATTGTTAACATGGACTTTCACAGTCAAAAAAGCAGTAGAAGGCTGAGCTTAAAGCCAGCAAAACAAGTAGGTACTAGAAAGTGTACATGAATAACAATTCTAATGATACTCATAATTTATTTTTTCTGTAATAATTAGATCTGGAATAATAACGAGTCTTTGACCTGACTGGTAAGATTTTGAGTACATGCAATGGGATAACTTTTGTCTGTCAGGTGTCTATCAAGCTCACTCTCCCTCCTCAGCAGGACCAGCAGAGAACGTAAGATTAAAAAGCTCACAGCTCAAGATGAGGACAAGAAGCTCACTCACAAATTGTCATAATTTCCAAAACATATTCAACTCATGGAATATTAATTTAATTTAATGCTAATTAAAAACATGTAGGCTAGTAAAAACCAGAAACACTAGAAATCCTTCCTCCTACTCCCTAGTCTTCCCAGTTTCAACTTTATTTCTTTTTTGAGGGATGGAGTGTTGTGAAACACTTCATGTCTGCCACTCTTTCTTCCTCAGACTCTTCCCCTACTAAAACATGGGGACCTTCTCACAGGAAAAAGTCCTTTACAAACTGCTCCAACATAGGCCCTTCCAACTGGCTGCAGTACTTCAAGAACTGTTCTAGTGTGGGCCCTTTCCACAGGACTCTTTTCCACCAGATGCAGCTTCCTGCAGGGCACATCTATCTGCTTTGTTGTAGGGTCCTCCACAGGCTACAAGGTGGACATCCTGTTCTACCCTCTCACCAGGGGCTGCAGAGGAACCTGTGTTGTAGTGCCTGGAGCACCTCTTACCCCTCCTTCTTCACTGACCTTGATGTCTACAGGCTTGTTTCTGTCATGTATTCTCACTTGTCTCCCTCTTGTAGCTTTTGTGCAGTGTTTTTTTACCTTTTCTGAAAAATGTTACCACAATATCACTGATGGGTTCAGCTTTGTCCAGTTGCAGATCCATCTTGGACCCATCTTGAATTCATTCTGCCCAACATTAAGACTGGTCTAGATTTTCTTTTGCAGAGGCCATCCCTGCATACCCCCACTTCCTCCCTGCAGCCTGAACCTTGACATTTAAAGACAATATAAAATGCAAATGGTAATTTTTCTGCTTCAGATTTAAAGTCTGCTTCCTTTTTGCCCACAATGAGGTTTGAAAGTAATAGGGTATCCGTTTTATCTAGAGGGTTTAGAATTGCATTTGGAGAAAATGTCAAAATGCTATTTAGATGTCTAAGCTTTTAGTGTTTGTTCAAATAAGCAAAAGTTAGAGGTCTTTGAAATCTTGTTCTTAACCTAGCTTGAAATCCTAACACATTGCACACTTTCACATTTATCTTGGGTAAAATTTCGGATTATATTTAGGTCAAGAGAACAGAGTAGATGGTATTAAAAGTACTTTTTGGTTTTAACATAACTGAATTCATAAGCTTACCCTTTCACTGTATTGCCTTTGATAATGTGATGCTGGCATAGCAATTGTTAAAGCTCAAGTCCATTGGAATTTCCCTTACAGATCCTGTTTCACAGAATTTTTAAAAAACAAGTAAGAAAATATTCCTCTAGATGAAACTTAACCTCTTCTTGCTACTGTTCATCAAAGTACTTCCTTGGTTATCTTCAGATGTCTTGCCTTTTTCTTGATAGACTATTTTTAGCATGGGATTTTATATCTAGGTGGTTTTTAATTTTTACACTCCTAAAGCTGATTCTATTTAGTGTTAAACATCTTCTTTTTATCCTAGCCAATGTTCTCCACCCTAGAATAGTCTTCTTTTATTGATACAGTAGGTGAAAAACAACTAAAGCTCTAGACTAGCTGTAGAGGCAAATACTCTGATTAGTAGGGACAGGGCTTATTTTATTTCTCATTGTTCTACTGTCCATTAAAATGTAATGATTGCTCTTAAGGTTCACTTGAAAATTCCATCAATCTATACCTCATTTAAATAAAATCATGTAAAATGCAAATATAATCCAAGAATCAAGAAAATATTGGATTTATCTGTTTCTGATCGTACGATATGAAAAGCATATTGTAAAATGCTTTTACATTGCTGCTAAAGCTATATAGTGCCCGTTTCAAACTCCACCTGCGTTGTCCAAAACTGCTCTACATTGCAGAGTACATTTTGTCTACATTCCCATGTGATATGTCTTGTACAAGACTGTAGGTTGCTTTATAGTCTTATTCTGAGAAAGAAATATTTTCAAGAGCTTTTGAAGTCCTTAACAATTTATGGTTCAGAAATAGTAAGGGAAATGAACTTATGTCATTGCTATATCAGGAATGCCTAAGTCCCATGGACCCTGAGCAACTCTGTAAATAGGATTCTACCACCTAATTAAATAGAAACATGGTTGCCTTTCTATTTTCACAGACAACGGAGAGAAAAAAATAATGTGGAAAAGGACAATAATGAAGAAATTAGTTTTGAACTCCAGCTCAAGACTTCAGCAGTCAGAATTATACTATAGCTGTTCATTTGATAGATTTTTCCTATTAGAATAGGGTAAGAGGCTTGACTTCTAGAACTATCCTGTTGTGGTGGTTTTGGCCCTAACCAAAGGCCAAATACCCACCAAGCCGCTCGCTCACTCCCCCCTTCAGCCGAAAAGGGGGAGAAAATACATATTAGGAGACTTAGGACTCGAGATAAGGACAGAGGGATCGCTCTGCAATTAGTGCAATGGGCAAAACAGACACAGCACAGAATAAAGGAAAGAAAAGGTGATTTATTACTACTTACTACAACTACTACACCCAGTGAACCGGAACAAGATAAGAAGCGGCCAGGTCTTCAAGCACCTTCCCCCCACCCCTCCCTTCTTAGCAAACTTAAAACTCATCACGATTTTACTCCCTTCTTCCCCCCGCAACATGGCGCGGGGAGGGGCAGGGAATGGGCAGTGGGGTTCCGGTGATTCCCAACAAGCTGCTTTTCTTCCCCAGATATTATCACTTCTACTTCCTCCCCCCACCCCTCGCCTCTTCGCACTCATGACTTTAATCAGAGATTCGCTCCCTTCTTCCCTCCCGTTCGCAGTACAGGGGGGGCAGGGAATGGAGAGTGAGGGGTTTCAGTCCGTTCCTCCCAAGCTGTCTTCCATCTCAGCTGTGGGGGGGGGCATTCCACATACACACACCCTTCCCCTGCGGCACCGTGGGGTCCCACCCACGCGAGAGTCGTGTCCACGACCTTCTGCAGCGTGAGTCCTCTCTATCGGGGAGTCATCCCCTCACCACAGGCCTCTCAGCAGGACTCTCCCCTCCATAGGGTGCTGACGTCCGGGTCCGGACCCCCCCGGCCTGGTCACCTGCAAAGTCACAAGTCCCCTGGCAAACCTGCTGAGGCGTGGATCAATCTTCACAGGGCATAGTGGTCTCTGCTCCCCGTCCTCATCCATGGGCTTCGGGGGGACACCTGTTTCACCATGGACTCCACCACGAGCTGCAGGGGAAACTTTCTCTTCACATTCTTCATCCCCCCTCCTCCTCTGGGCCTGGCCTTGGAGTCTGTGCAGCTCACTCCTGCTCCGGTGGCAAAGTGCGCCTGCCAGCAGTTTTTTTTCTCCTATATGTGATTCACAGAGGCGCTATGACCAGCTCTGATAGGCTTGGTCTCAAATTTGGCCTTGAATGTACCAGTGTTTTTCAAAATATGGGGCTTGCAGAAAGCTGTAACTGCAGCCTACAAAAGCCACTGAAGCAGCAGTTACACCAAACTACAACACCATCTCATTATTTTTCTCTATTAATTTTCCATTAATTATATGTTTTGTATTTTGAGTGAGCTACTGTAGATGTCTCAAGAATGGTCTCGTTTGTAGCAGTATGAGTTATCTCTCATAATAACATAATGAATGTTACTTTCCTATAGCACATTTTCCTGCTCACCGTAACTCCAGGAGATTTAAAAAGAAACACTGCATTGTTTTTTCTTGGCCATTTTCAATTGTTTGCCTCACACAGAGGTAATATAATTTGAACTGGATTTATCTTTTATTTTCTTTCCTCAAATGTCCTGTAAGGTCACAGTACATTTAAAAAGGCTGTTACTTTCCAACAGAGAAGTAGCTGACTTTCAGTGATAAATGAGTTGATACTTCTATCAAGAATTTGTAACATATTTATATACTTCGCAAAATGCTTTGGTTTCTTTATCTCAAGATTAAACAGTGTCAGTTGTTATTATTATGCTATTCTTATCAGTATTTTATTCTTCTTTTCATATGTGTATACCAATGGGAATATATACTCTGAAGTGTTGGATGTTGATCTCTGTCTTTTACAACAGTGGGTGCAAAAGGTCTTGAAAAATACCAAGTTGAAAAGTAACTAGATAAAATAAAAGCAAAAAATGAGCAGAAATAACCTATTTTGAGAAAAATAATACTTATGTTTATGTTTATACTTACTTATTTAAAATTACAAGACTTTTTTTTCTTTAAATACCATTGTAATTTGAAACCAAGACCTATGAATCTGTCAGTGTCAAGAAGGTCTTTCCCTTTCCATTGTTGCAACTGAAATAATATATATAAATATGAACATATATATTCACAGCCTAGGCTATTCCCAGTCTAGTTAATTCATTATGCTATCACATTATTCCTTGTAAAAATCCACACTTTGTGAAGTGATGTAATTGAGGGAGAAAACATGCATTTAAGGCAGGAAGATACTTTTCAATCCTTCTCAGTCTTCATTATATCCACAGCACTATGTCTTTCACTTTAAACTCTTATATGTGTTAGCTGTAAATTGAAGTATGTGGAATTTCTCCAAGAAGCATGACATCAAGTTCCAGTTTTGCAAGTGAACATTTTTCCCTTTGAGCAGAAAATACAGTGTAGAGGATGCATGATCAGCACACCAATAAAATCTTACTTTTTTGTGTTTGTTTGTGGGTTTGTTTGGGTTTTTTTCTTTACAAGAACAGAAGTTAAAACACAAAGACCATATAAAAATATGACAGTTCAAGGCCAGATGAGAAATCTGCATTTTGTCATTAAATTTAAAGCTTCTAGTTCATTCCCCTTAAGTTGATATTTTTCAGAATTGAGAATAATATGTCATCTTAGTTTGCCTGCAAATTGTTGAAGAAATAAATGTTAGAGAGCTGTCTGCTCTTGTCAGAAACCACAGTTGGAGCCTAGCCTGAGGTTTGCAGAGAAGTAACTCTGATGAACTCAGCATAAGCTTTATTGGCTAGTTGTATATATCTGTGCACCAAAACACTTGAGGCATATTTTTCCCCTAACTAACAGTCTGGATAAAGTGAAGAATTTGCTATGAAAAATTGGATTTTCTCCCATGTTGCAATATAAAGGTGAGGAATGATTCATCAGGGCTAAATTTTTATCACAGAGGTCACTCCTGTAACTTGTCTGTAAAGTCAATTGTAGATACAAATTATATTTGTGTCTTTAGCTGATTAAGGGCTTCTATTCATTTTTAGAAGTTACTTCTTTCAATAAAATTATAATATTGTTTTAAACACTAAACAAACATAATAAGAAAAGAGTCTCTGAATGTTTGAACTTCTGTTTAGATAAGAAAGAAAAAAAGGAGTGCTGTTATCTGTTACTTTGCAAATGTTTTTCATCAAGAATGTATACATAATGCAATGATGCACAAAGAACAGATATCTGAGAAAGATACCTCTAGAATCAGAACTGGTATAGATTTCTCTCAAATGAGAAAGCTCTGGAATAAAAAGCATTATAGTAATACAGTGCTTTTCTCAGCTGAGAAATAAAGGGCAAAACTGTGCAGTAGCATAGTTTATAGTTGTTCTGAAATATGAACTAGCAGCCCTTCATATTTCTGTGTACACATAAAGACAGGCCACTGCCATGCAGATTTCATGCCAGGTAGTTATAGTGAGCAGCAAGCACCAATAACGGAACCTAACTCTCAGATATCGATTTCTTTAATACCATATTCTAATGTTACATCTTAGTTCTCAGATTGCAATGGTTTCTACTCCTATTGTACTTTGTTAAAAAAAAAAAAAAGAAAATCACTTCTTTCAAGTTCTGATTAAAAGTTAAGTTTTCAACTTTGGAAAAGATTCAAAGCTATGAATTTAACAAACACAGACGTGTATTATTTTTATATTAAATAGCCAGGATTTAAAACATAGCTTTGGCCATGTTATTTTTTGCTTTAGACAACTCCTCTTTGAGACTTTTTTTTTAATGGAAATAATTCTCAGTTAACTGATTTTCTACATTATGCCTCGCTTTGTGCTGTAAACATCCTGGAAAGAAATAGAAAAATTTCAAAATACATTTCAGGTTCTGACTGATTAAAGAACACTACAGTTCCTACCCATCATGGTGAAAATAAACAGTTTTCCCATAAATGAAGACTGAAACAGATGGGATCTTTCGCCCATTCCTTCTGAGCTGATGGACTAGTAGCAAGGCCATCAGAACTTTATTTATAAGCATGTGAAACTCAAGTTTGTGCTACAGTTGTTAACTCTTGTGTATCAGAGCAGTGACCATCTGTAGACCAGTGCATAAACTATTAATCCCTTGGGTGGTTCAGGTGCTCCATGTCTAGACATCTGCACAGGTGAGTTACTGGACTGATTTGAAACAGTGGAAGGACTTGAAACAATGTAACTGAAATCACAGCCACCTTCACAATTAAGTATTTCATTAATTAATGCAGGACCTCTCTGGGAGGGCATTTTGGACTGTCCTGAAGACTCCCTCCAGGTATCCCCTGCTGCGCCTGCACAGATTTGTTTGTTTCAGCGTGTTAATCAACTTGGGTGGGGAAGAATCTGTTCCTTTCAGCAAATTCTCAGAAGAATCCTGCTGCATAATTGATCAAAATGTGTGTAGATAAGGTGCTTGTAAGTAGCAGAAACTGTTCCCGCAAATGCAGACATTGTGATGTAGGACAGTGCTTTATACATTATTTACATAGTTAGGTGATGTTTTGTATGTGTTTTCAGATAACCCAGAGGGAATAGATAATGAATATGCAGGAGTGGTCATGAGTCAGCTCGATTCAGCAAAACAAAGGCTGGGGGGGGATTCTTACCTGATCCAACTTATGTTGTCATTGCAAGGACCTGTGCAATGTGACTTCCATACATGTTTAGAGAGAAGCCAACAGTCCTCTTTGAGATACTTGGTTCTCCAAACATATCCTACCCTGTGCCAAGTTCCCTCTTTTTAAATACTCTTTATCTGTCCAATGGGAGAATAAGAAAAATGGAAATGGATTGTATGTTTTGGCTCTTGCTTCTTCTAGCTATTCAAAATTTAAATTCTGCTTCAGTTGTTCCCAGGAGCCTAAGGTAGCTGCCAGGTCCATGAATATGAGTAATGCATGAGTGGCTTATCAGAAGGTATAGAATTAATGCAGTTATGTTTATTTCCTTGTGAGAGTTCAAAGAACTCTGGCAATCATAGAGTTAGAGCACACCTTTGTTTCCTTTTCAGATGTTTTCCTTGAATTCTATTTCTCTGATTTACATTGCTTTTAGTAACTTTTTTTTTTCTCTTCTGATACTATTGCTCTCATACCTAGAAAAGTCTCAAAAACTTGCTTCTAGTTTGGTTTTGGTTTATTTAATTTTGTTCGATCATACCATCCAAATTCCATTAATTCTTCTAATGCTGTTGCATTAATATGTACTATTTATCCTGCCTAAACCTATATTTCTTCAATTGCATAGTGTTTCACATTGAAGGCTTAACTACATGGCCTTTCCTAAGCTGATTCAAACTTTTCCACATCTAATCCAGTATTGTTCTCTTAAGATGGACAGAGTAGCATTGAAATATTAAATAACATAACTGGAACAGTGGGAATGGATTACTTGACAATATTCTGTAACTTCTCAAAATATGTAACTTAAGTAGCAAATAGAGGGCTTCTCTATATCTTACTACATGCATACCTAAATTTTTATTAGTGTTCAAAAATATTAATGTTTTTTTCTTATAACTCACTTCCACTGATAGGCCTCAAACACTAGAAAGGTGAAAGCTAATATATTTCTTTGTTTCTAGATTGAAAAAAAATGGCAGAATAGGGAATAAATACAGACTATTCAGTCTTCAGATTTTTTTTACTGAAATTGCAAATGCAAGGGACCAAGCTTCAA
>VZTU01002244.1:1946-24337 GCA_013400835.1 Zapornia atra | reverse complement strand
CCCAGTCTGTGAGTCAATGATTTTGGGATGTCTCCCCGCAGCGGCAGCGCCGGCCGGGTGATGCTCTCCAAGGAGGACAGGGAGGCAGCAAAGTTGGGGCTCTCCATCTTCACGGTATGGCATGGCTCATGTCTTCCTCATGTGAAAAAAAACACCCCCTCCANAAAAAAGACCCCCCCCCCCCCACAAGACCCCTCCAAAAAAAGACCCCCTCAAAAGACCCTTCCCCAAAAAAGACCCCCCAAAAGACCCCTCTAAAAAAAGGGGTCAACAAGCTCTGTCCCATGCTCAGGATGTTTTATTTAAAAGCAAAGCTGGTGGGTGTAGTGCAGAGACCTGGAGAAACATCCCCCCCACATCCCATCCCTCCCCTCCCAACCCCATGTTACGTTTACAGAGCCTTAATTGAGGGGGGATCGTTTGGAAGCAGCTCCTGTGGGTATTCCAAGCTCTTTTCTTGTTTTAAAAAGTGTTTTATTCCCAAAGAATTTCTTTCTTCTCCCCAAATAAATGGAGTTTTTCAAGTGCCTTTTCCTTGCTCTGTATTTCCCTCCCCACACCCAGCACCAGAAAGTCTCCAGCAGCCCTGAGATGTCTGGCTCCAAGAAGAAACAGGAGAAGGAGGAGAAGGTGGAAGAGAAACGGTGAGGATGAGGATGAGGACCACTGCTGTGGTGGGAAAGCACCAGAAATGGCCCCTTGTTTTTTGGGAAGGGGTGTGGGGAATACTTTGCAGAATGCTTCTCTGACTCCTTTCGGTGTCAGGGTTGTTCTGTGTCTCCACAAGTCATCCCCACAACCTCTGCTTTGCCCCCACATCCTCTGCTTTGCCCCCAAAACCACTTCTTTACCCCCAAAACCTCTGCTTTGCCCCCCAAACCACTTATATTTTGGTGGGGGAGGGAGGTTTCCTGCCCAAGCAGGGCTGTATGGAGGGCTTGGGGATGGATTTCTGGAGGAGAGGGAGGGACACACAGGGATGCTCAGCTCTTGATCCCTTTCTCACAGCCCAGAGAGCTGCAAGAAATCCAAAAAGGAGAAAAAGAAAAAGAAAAAGAAGAAACACAAAAAGGAGAAGAAGAAGGAGAAGCATCACAAGAGGGATGGCTCTCCATCATCCTCTGGCTCTTCTCCGGAGCGGGAGGAGAGGTAGCAGGGTTGGGATGAGGAGCTGAGTCCTGGTCCATGGGGCAGGGAGACCAGGGCCACAACCAGGACTCACAGGGCACCACTGCTGGGAGATGGGGTGGAAGATTTAGGAACACCACCTGCTCATGCCCCTTTTTCCCCTCCCCAAAACTGCCTCCTTGGTGCCACCCACATCAGTGTCTCCTCCATCCCCCCTTAGGCACCACCAAAGGAGAACCCAGCAGCGCCCCGAGACGTCGCGACACGGCGCCCGGCGGCGTCACGACAGGGATGCCTCCTCCAGCAGCCAGGCCTCAAGCAGGAGCCCATCCCAGCCCACTGCCCAGCAGTGCAGCTGGAGCAGGGAGGCTGGTGCTCAGCACCCATCCCCACGGCACAAGGGGAGGAAGAGGAGCCAGAGCAGGTCCCCTCCATCCCGCCGGGTCAGGCGACGCCACGACACCGACTCAGAGGGCTGAGGGGGAGCCTGGGTGGGGTTTTGGGGAGGGTATGGTGGGGGAGGGGGGGTTGTTTTTCATCTCACATAGGTTATATATATATTTTTTTAAGGTTATTAAATTAAAAAAACCCAGCTGCAGCTCTCTGGTTGCTGGGGCTGAGTCTGGCACAGGGCGTGAGATTTTTGTGATGCCTGCCAGCTCCTGCCTCCAAGCTGGGGCAGCACCAGCCACCTCCCCCCTTCCCCAGTTATTGATCCCAGATGCAGAGGGGTCAGCAGGAGCCTGGGCATCCTTCTCCTCACTCCCTGGATCCATCCATCCAGGCGTGAGGATGCTGCAGGGGTGGGTGCTGGTGCTGGGACTGTTCTGGCTGTGGTGCTGGGAACACTGTGGACACCTTGTGTTTATGTAGAGAGACTTTAGATGCAGTTATTTATTATTAATACTGTTTTAATACCTTCTTTCAATGCCCTGAAGTAACTGCCAGAGAAGCAGCTGGAGGAGAAGTCCTTGCCTTAAATCCTACCTCAGATTCATCAGCTGCAAGACAAAACCCAGGGCTCACGTGCTGCTGGGAGGGGTTTGATCACAGATGGGGCCATGGGGCAATGGGTGCTTCCCCTGCCACCACATACGCTTTCTGTGGGGCAATGTGCTGTCCATAGGGTGGATGTCCCCTCCATAGGGTGGATGTCCCCTCCATAGGGTGGATGTCCCCTCCATAGGTTGGATATCCTCTCCATAGGGTGCACACACATGAGCTTGGGGCACTTGGGATGTTCCCACCCTGCCCCACCACCCTCCAGGAGAGGGCTAAATCCTGCCTGGGCTGCCCCAAGGTGACATTTATCCCTCCACCCCATCCCCAAAAAGCTTTTAATTCAAGGAACCCCAAGCAGGAGCTGCTGTATCCATGGGGGGAAGAGAAGTGGAGGTGGCTCCTTCACCCCCAAACCCCTGTGGGGTGGCATAAATCACTGCAGGGATGTGTGCCCCCCTTTTTCTTTGTGTTCCCTGTGTGGGGACAGAGCAGCCCACCTCACTGGGATGGATGATTTCCCAGATGAAGTTTGGGTAAATCAGGAGACTTTGGGACTCAAACAGCTGCAGGAAAGGGTGCTCAAGGTTCCTTTTGGGTGAGAAACACCCTTTTTAGGTTAAATAAAAGGAAGCTTCCCAAATCAGTGGTGGCAAGGAGAACCTCTGGAGTGATTCCTCAGTGGCTAGGGCATCCTCCAAGGTCATGGGCCTCCTGCTGCAGGACAGGGAGCAGCAAGCTCCTTTCCCCATCAGGATTTTAGACCTTGGCAACACCCACATGGGTATTTATGTGCTTGGTGTGCTGAGAGAGGGGAATTTCACATCACTAAATACTGACCTGAATGGAGAGGGATCATCCTGAGCAGCTCTCGGGGGTTGCTGGCTGCCAGAGTGGCCGTGCCAAGCACAAGGGCCTCGCTCTCTGTAATTAATGATGCAATTTGTCCTGCTTGAGACAGGGCAGTTTTGTGTATCTTGGCTCACAGCAGCCCTGGGCTGGTGACCGGCCTTGCTTGGTGCTTGGGTAGCGTTGGGAGGGGTGTCCCAGCATCCCAGCAGCGTGCCAGCGCCCTGCCCACAGCTGGGACTGGTGGGGTGGGGTGGGACCAGGCGTGCCCCGTGTCGAACAGGGGCAGCATTCATCAGGGCAGGGGGGGGAATGAGCTGAAATAAAGCCCTTCTGTGCTGCTGCCCTCCCTGGCCGTGAGCAGCACGTGCACAGCCCCGCTGACACACGATCCTGCCACACGTTTTGGTGATTCCCCACCCACCCCCTCCCCAAACCTGAGATGATGATCCACAGGTCCTGAGCCTGTTGAACTTGGGGGTCACCCTCCTGGGGATTTCTGGGGTCCTGGAGTGGGAATGTCCCAGTGCACGGCTGTGCTCAGTAGGAACTTGGTGCCAGGAGCTCCAGGCTGAGAAAGGAACTGTGGGAGAGCTGGAACATGATGGTGTGTGGTGAGCAGAGGAAAAACCAACCTGTGGAGCCCACACGGATCCCAGCATCCCACTCGGAGCCAGGCAGCCTCCACAGGCTCCCATTTCCCCCATGTCTTCCTTTCCCATGTGGGAAGGGATGGGATGGATGCTTGGGCTCTGCCAGGATAGTTCTCACTGCAGCTCTGAGCTCATGGCCCAGCTGAGGGCATTTGGGGGGCACTGATGTGCCAAGCCGGGTGCAGGAGGAGCCGTGGCACAGGATTCCCAGCATAGAATCATAGAGTGGTCTGGGTTGGAAGGGACCCCAAGGGTCACAGAGCTCCAACCCCCCTGCCACAGGCAGGGCCACCAACCTCCAGGCCTGGAGCTACACAAGGTTGCCCAGGGCCCCATCCAACCTGGCCTTGAACACCCCCAGGGACGGGGCATCCACCCCCTCTCTGGGCAGCCTGTTCCAGCCCCTCACCACTCTTTCTGTAAAAAACTTCCCCCTAATATCTAATCTAACCCTTCCTTCCTTTAGTTTTAGTCCATTCCCCCTTGTCCTGCCATTATCTGCCCTTTTAAAAAGTTGAATCCCCTCCTGTTTCTCTNGGCTCCTCTGAACCCTCTCCAACAGTTCCACATCTTTCTTGTATTGGGGCCCCAGCTCTGGACACAGGACTCCAGATGGGGCCTCCCGAGGGCAGAGCAGAGAGGGACAATCCCCTCCCTGTCCCTGCTGCCACCCCTCTGCTGATGGAGCCCAGGATCCCATTGGCCTTGCGAGCTGCAAGAGCCACTGCTGCCTCATGTTAAGTCTCTCATCCACCACAATCCCCAAGTCCTTCTCAGCAGGGCTGCTCTCAAGAAGCTCTTCTCCCAGTCTGTATCTATGTCTGGGATTCTTCCAGCCCAAGTGCCACCCCTGACACTTGGCAGTGTTGAACCTCATTAGGTTCCCCCGGGCCCATCTTTCCAGCCTGTCCAGGTCCCTCTGGATGGCTCCTCTCCTTCTAGGGTGTCAACCACACCACTCAGCTTGGTGTCATCTGCAAGATGAGCACAGCTCCTTCCCTCACCCCACCTTCTCCTGCCTCCCAGGACAAGCTGTGCCTTTCCCTCTCCGCTCCAACACCCTCAGGGATCTCCCACCCCTTTGCCATCGGCCTTTTGCCAGCCCCATTAAACCCTCTGTGGGAGCACAGCTTCACCTGCGATGGGGAAACAGGACTGATGGGGCAGCTCAGCCCTCAGCAACAAAGGGACACAGGGAGGAATTTGGGGGGGGAGGGTCTGCACACCCCTTCCCAGGTTGGGAATGAGCCAGGGGAAGCACACAGAGGGTCAGAGGTAAGCCCCCACAGCACCTTGTGTCCCCAAGGGGCACGTCCCTCTCCTTTGGTCCCCAGAGGAAGGCATTGGGCAGCAGCTCTTACCCAAGCTCTGAGCAAAACAGTTTTGAGAAGGTAAAAGTGGGGGTGTGGGGGGGTGAAGGCGCCTGGCCCCGTCCCAGCCCAGGCCTGCACACCCCAGCTACCTCCTGCCCAGCTGCTGCACCAGTTCCTGGGTGGATGGGGAAGCACCAGCCCAGCTGTGGGTGTTCGCCCCTTCCCTGGGCCTGAGCTGCCTCCTGCTTGGGAGGGGGGTGGCTAAATTTCCCAGGGGCCCAGCGTGGAGCTTGAGCTGGTGCTGCCCTGAGTGATGGGAGCACAGGCTGCTGCCTGGACATCACACAGCCCCTGTGCTGACACACCTCAGGTTGCTGAGGAGGAGCCTCTTTGCTGCTCACAGTGTTGGGGTGCTGTGTCACAGCAGGACAGCCACCCCTTGAGGGATGGGAACAAGAGGGGAAGCAGGTGGCTCTGCTTATTTCAGCATCCTGAGCAGAAGAGCTGGCCCTTCCAGTTATATTCCACCCAGGAACCAGATGGAATAGATGTCCTGCCCCACCAGGCACGCAAAGATCCCCATCCAGAGCTTGAAAACCAAGGCAAGGTGAAGAGCTTCAAGAGAGTAACCTGATTTACTGGAGTTTCACAACTCTGTGGCTTGCAGAGTACTGTCCACCTGTCACTACCCAACAAGGGCTTGGAGCCAACCACTGAACCTCCCAGCTCCACCAGCCCAAAATGGGGCTGGGACCCATTTCCCTCCAAACCTGCACTCAGCATGAGCCTGTAAAGCAGCT
This sequence comes from Zapornia atra, assembly GCA_013400835.1. Classification (NCBI taxonomy): domain Eukaryota; kingdom Metazoa; phylum Chordata; class Aves; order Gruiformes; family Rallidae; genus Zapornia; species Zapornia atra. Next base: position 18,595 of record VZTU01002244.1, on the reverse strand, counting down.
GCTGTGCTGCTTGAAGGATTCAGAGGGGAAAGAAAACCTGGGGAGGGAGGGGAAGTTATGTGTGGAACAGAGATGGGGTATAAGCAACCCAGGCACAGGACTGGAGGGTCTCTTGAGTACATTTGCAGATGACACCAAAGTGGGAGGAGGTGTTGAGTCTGTTGAGGGTGGAGAAGCCTTATGGAGAGACCTGGATGGATCCGAGAGCTGGGAGGTCACCAACAGCAAGTGTAACAAGGGCAAGTGCTGGATTCTGCACCTGGGAAGGGGTAATCCTGGCTGTACATCCAGCCTGGGGGGTCAGAAGCTGGAGGCCAGGTGTGCTGACAGGGATTTGGGGGTAAGTTACCCATGAGCCAGCAGTGTGCCCAGGCAGTCAGGAGGCCAACTGTACCCTGGGGCACATCCAGCCCAGCCGGTCCAGGGAGGGGATTGTCCTGCTCTGGGGCAGCCTCACCTCAAGTCCTGGGGGCAGTTTTGGGTGCCACAGTACAGGAGGGACACAAAACTATTGGAGACTGTCTAGAGGAGGGTAACAAGGCTGGGGAAGGGTCTGGAGGGGAAGTCTTTTGAGGAGAGGTTGAAGTCCCTGGGTTTGTTCAGCCTGGAGGAGGCTGAGGGGAGACCTCGTGGGGGTCTGTGGCTTCCCGACGAGGGGAGCAAAGGGGCAGCGCTGATCTCTCTCCTCTCTTTAGGGACCAGGGATAGAACCTGAGGGAACAGCATGAAGCTGAGACAGGGGAGGTTTAGGCTGGGTGTCAAGGAAGAGGTTCTGTACTGAGAGGGGGGTCAGGCACTGGCACAGGCTCCCTGGGGAAGGGGTCCCAGCCCCGAGCTGGGCTGAGCTCAAGAAGTGTCTGGATGATGCCCTCAGTGCCAAGCTCTGACTTGGCTGGGCCTGTGTGGAGCCAGGAGTTGGGCTCGATGGTCCTTATGGGTCCCTCCCAACTCATGAGGTTCTAGGATTCAATGAAAGCAGGTGCCAGGTCCAGACCCTCCTCTGGGCACTGCTGCAGCACCTCCAATATCCACCCAGAGCCCTAGGTTCCACGTGTCCCAGGTTGCTCTCTAACCTATGCAATGTACCTTTCATCTCACACTTTTCCAGCCAGGGAATCTGCTGGAATTCCAGCCAGGAAGAGCTGGCAGCCTGAGCACAACCATTGGTGATAAGCTGTAGCAGACGGGGGAAGGCAGGAGGACGGGGAGGAAGGAGCTCTGGCCCAGGTCCAGAGGGGACTACACAATGGGAAAATGGAAAACAAATCACTTAGGAAGGCAGACTTCGTGTTTCCCACTCCCCAAACCTGGTAATTCACAAAGCCTGTTATGAAACAGGATCCATGGGAAGAACAATCTGTTGTGGGAAGTGATGGGACTACTGAAGAAGCTCAGGAGATGCCCTCAAGGCAACAAAGGGACCTCCAGGAGAAGCCAACACTCCCCAGCCCACCTCTCCACCTGCTGGAATCCAGCTAGGAATGACACAGAACTTGGAAGATGCAGGAGATGTCCTGAAATTATCCTGCAAATTGTGATGCTTGGTGGTTGGATTTGGGCTGACCCAGTACCTAGTACTGTACAAAGAGGATACAGAACACCATCATACCAGTGCAAGTTTCATGAAACTTTTTATTCAACAAGTATTTCTCATGATTCTGCCAAGATGATCAAATGAACAGCAAGGCATAAAAAACATGAAATAGTTAAGAGATTTTATTCTAATAGCATTAATTACAGTGCTTGTTTGTTGAAATGAAAACTGAAAACAAGTATACAAAACAGTTGATTACTAATTTGTGTATTGAAAGCAATAAAGGTTTCCACAACACTAAATAAACCAGTTCTGATAGTTCCTCGAGTTAAAGTTTAACAGCTCCAGCTTCTTCAGTGTTTATCAAAATACAAAAGAAAAAGTAAAGAGGTCTTTTTTTTTTTTTGGGGTTTTTTTTTCTTTTTATCTGATGGCAAATCTGAACCTTGCAGTATGAGGGATGCCAAGGGTTTTCTTCACACATATACAGATATGGGATTGTTCCAAAATGGGATTGAATACTTCTAGAGTGGAATGACTCTCCAAACTCTCATGCTTTTTAGTTTATTTTTTTTTTCTCTAGATGCTATACATAGATGTTTGGTGTTTCTCATGGCAATTCTTAACGTTAAGTACAGTACTTTCTGCCTGCAAGAGCTTAGGACTAGGTCCAGGCTGTGCTTTCTGTGGAAAGGTTTGCCTTCTGGAGTGGTTTACACACAAGGAAAGTTGAAAAAAAACCAACTTTTGGACAAATATGACAGGATAAAAATGTGACTTCTGGAAATTATTTAATGGAAGTGATAAATCTCACCCGAACCAAGAAGTCAGAAGTTTAGTGTGAGTCTGGGAGCTCATCTAAACCAGGTTTGATAAGTCCAAGTCCCAACAGATACGAGCACATGCCATGAGCTACAGAAAGAACCAAAGAAATCTATTCATTACAATCTGTTCTTTAACCAGGATGAAGCTAATTGGGTGTTGGTCATGGCTTCACCGTTTCCAAAAAGACCCAAAAGTCACCACTTTAAGAGCCAGAACCGCAGAAGCTGCATCAAAACCTTTTGTGTGGGTTGAGAAGTGTTTTTAAACTTTTCCTTGATTATTTAAAAAAGGAAAAAAAAATAATACAGAATTCAGGTTAAAAACCAACCACCAAAATGGATCTCACAGATCTCACAACCCAGCCAAGATAGTATTCAGCTCTACTGCACACCAGGACTGCTGGCAACCCTTGTGTTAACCCACTGAAATCCCTTCCCAGTACTAAACAGTGAGTTGATTCTTTACAATTAAAAAAAAAGCTGAGTAATATTGCATAGGAGTACCAGAAACTGCCTCATTGGAAACAAAAACTATTTACATTAAATAAGAAACCTAACTGTTTTCAGGCTTGTATTTGCCACATTTACAGCATGATGCAATATATACTGTGACAAAAAGAAATGAAAACAGCTTCCGGCACTCAATACCACAAAGTAGCACAGTTTGCCACATTAGAGTAAAGCGAAGGGCGAGGAGGAGGAGATAAGAGGGAGGGGTGGAAAAAGAGGGAAGAGGAAGGTTTATGGTTTCATTTCTGGTTTCGGAGCTGATTGGACAACCAGTCCAGTCCTTCATAGAGACCGTCTCCACTAGTGGCACAGGTTGCCTGGATGTACCAGTTCCTGTGACGAAGAGAATGCAGTCCAAGTTTGTCTGTGATTTCCGCTGCATTCATGGCGTTCGGCAGGTCCTGAGGGAAGGAAGAAGAGTCATTTTCTCCCCCTGCTTGCCCAGAAGAAATGCTCACCTCCATAAAGCAGTTTTAAAGCCACTAAAGGAAAAAGTTGAGAGCTCTCACCACGGCTCTTTGAGAAAAGCTGGGTGGATTGTTCCTGTATTCAAGCAATTTCCCCTCTCCCGACTGAATTAACCCCGCCATCACAAGCGTGTGTTATGGGATATTTCTCTTCAGAAAACAAACAAGACAGGCAAAGTTTGGATCAAGTCATCAGCCCTTTGGCACTGACCCAAAACTGCTCACGATTCAAGGGCTGTTTAATTCATTTCCCACTCAGGAAATCACAGAATCACCAGGTTGGAAAAGACCTTTTAAGATCAAGTCCAACCATTCCTGTCCTGTGCTAAACCGTATCCCTGAGCACCTCATCTACCCAGCTGTTAAACACACCCAGGGGTGAGGACTCAGCCCCCTCCCTGGGCAGCCTGTGCCACATCCCAACAACTCTTTCAGGGAAGAACTTTTCCCTCACATCTGCTCTGACCCTGCCCTAGGGCAGCTTGAGCCCATTGCCCCTTGTCCCATCTTCTGTCCCCTGGCTGAAGAAACCATCGCCCACCTCTCTGCACCCTCCTATCAGGTAGTTGTAGGTGGTGATAAGGTCTCCCCTCAGCCTCCTCTTCTCCAGGCTGAGAGATGTTTTCAGTGACTGTAGTTATGATTTAGGATCAACTTTTACCACGAAGCAGTACTTGGCTTAGTACAGTTTCTCTTTATAGCCCACCTTTTCTTCCCCAAGACAAGACTTACTGCTTCTTTACCCTTCACAAATGAGCCTGTGCAGTGAAGCAGCAAGATGCTGCTCCTCCTTTAAGTTGACTAGTCATATTTAAGACCTTCAACATCAGGGTGTAAGCCTCTAAGGCCTTTGCAACCAGTAAGAGGCAGAGGTCTCAGCTTGGTTTGGGGTCTGGAAGAGCACAGAGCTCACAGGTCAACATAAGTGCATCAGAAGTGAGCCCTGTGCTTCCACCAACACCAGCAGTGCCCTCAGAGACCCTGAATCATAGAATGGTCTGGGTTGGAAGGGACCCCAAGGACCAGAGAATTCCAATCCCCTGCCACAGGCAGGGCCACCAACCTCCAGGCCTGGATCTACACATGGCTGTCCCATCCAACTTGGCCATGACCACCCCCCCCAGGGATGAGGAATTCATGGTGTTTCCAGCATTCTGACCTTCCTCTCCCTTTGGAGAAGCCTTGGGCAGGGTGCTGTACTTGAGCAAAGTCAACTTTAAGAATCAAACCTTAGGAATCTCCACTGAAATGGAAAATAGTAGAATTTCTATTGCTGGGACTATTTACAAGGTTACTCCTTTCAGATGAGAGCAGGGTAATTTTACCTCATCTACAGGTTTGCTGTCTTTAACAAAACTGAATGGATGTTTAATAGGTCATCTGTTATTACACTGAAAACATGAACATCAAGTTTGGAACATGTTTCCAAGAGTTGTTATACAGAGACACCTTTCCCAGGCATACCTGTTTGTTAGCAAACACTAATAAAACAGCATCTCTGAGCTCATCTTCTGCCAACATTCTCATCAGCTCTTCCCTGGCCTCGTTCACTCGTTCTCTGTCATTACTGTCAACCACAAAAATCAGACCTAGAAGCAAGCAAAATAACACCAGAATAAGCATACACCAAAAGCTATTTACAAATGGTACCTAATTCCAGAGGTCAGGGCTAAGGTCTGAAGAGAAAATAGCACAAAATAATTCAGTACATATGAGGAAAAAATAAAGTTTTTCTTATTGTAAACTCATTTCTGGGACTCAAAGCCTGTTCTTGCTGAAAGCTGATGAAAGTGTTAGTTTGCATTTGTGTTTTTGGAGCCCGTGTGCTTCATCTACATAACCACTTGCTATTTTCCACTGAGCAGCGACTCTTGAAATCCCGTGACAGGACTCTAACGCATGCAACATTATAAAAGGCACAGCAAGTGGAAGAAGTGACAAGTTCTCAGTCCACAGAGCTGTTAGAGCTTGTAGGAAAGGCTCTGCTTTGAAGGGAAGGCAGAGAGCTGCAATGCTTACAGGAAAGTGAATTCTGAACTCACTCTGATTCAGGTGGACAGGGAAGACTGGCTTCCAGATTTCTTTCCATCCCCTTTTTGAACCCGTATTAGCTTAATATTAGAGCCAGAGTGGTGCACAAACACATCCTTTTGTAATAACAAATACTCCTCCTTCCCCTCCCAAGAAACTCACAAGATTATCAGATTCAGGGCATGAAAAAAAAAACCCCAACCCCACAGCTCTTCAGATTTTGGAAACCTGTGATTTAAAGTGTTAGGACTCACCTTGTGTGTTCTGGAAATAATGGCGCCAGAGTGGCCTGATCTTATCCTGACCACCTACATCCCAGACTGTGAAGCTGATGTTCTTGTATTCTACTGTTTCCACGTTGAAGCCTAAAATAGAAGTGGTGGGGAAAAAAAATCTCAGTTAGCTGGCCCCAGACCTATTGTATTTACCAAGTCACACTCAGAACATCATCACTAGAAACACTGTCTCAAAACTTACAGGTACCTTAAATACACAAAGGGAATCTAAGATCTAAGCCAAGCATGGCTTCTCTCACACCCTCCTCCAAACCTAAGGAACAGCTCTAATTGCTACTCAAGTAGCTAGAAAATGCAGAGTAAACTATGTTATATAAAAAAAAATCCTGGGCTTTAAAGGAGGTTGTAGTGAGGTGGGTGTTGGCCTCTTCTCCCTAACAACTACTGACAGGACAAGAAGGAATGGGTTCAAGTTGTGCCAGGGGAGGACAAATTGGGTATTAGGAAAAATTTCTTCACAGAAGAAGTGATGAAGCATTGGAACAGGCTGTCCAGGGAGGTGGTGGAATCATCATCCCTGGAGCTGTTAAAAAAAGAGTAGATGTGGCACTTCAGGAGATGGTTTAGAGGTTACAGTGGTGTAGTGCTGATGGTTGGACTTGATCTTGAAGGTCTTTTCCAACCATGACGATTCTATGACCACAAAAAAGGTACATTTCTGATCACAGTTCTCAGGGTCACCCTCAGTCTCTCAGTCTAACCCACCCTCAGTCTCTCAGTCTAACCCTTCAGAGGGCAGGCTGCCCTTCTGTGGCCCATAAACAATTGTTCTACAAATCACTAGAGGGGGAATGGAGAGAAAAGAGTTAACAGTCTCCTTTCATGCTGCAATATTTGGCTGAACCAGCTTCATACCATGGCTTTAGCAAGTGTTTGTTCTGACAGACACGTCAGGGCACAGCACTAAGTCACTTAAACCAACAAAGCAGCAGCTGAGGGAAGATACTGTCCCAAACAAGACCCAAATCATAAAGCAAGCAGTTATATAAATGTAAGAATCTTACCTATAGTAGGAATGGTAGTTACTATTTCACCAAGTTTAAGTTTGTACAAAATAGTAGTCTTTCCTGCAGCATCCAGCCCAACCATTAGAATACGCATTTCTTTTTTGCCAAAAAGGCCTTTGAAGAGGTTAGCAAAAATATTTCCCATGGTTGAGATATGTTCTCACTGGCCAGCGAAGTCTAGAGGAAAAAAAGATCAGTTATCACTCCTAAGGTACCAACAGCTCTGTTCCCACCAGGCATAACCCACCACCAAAGAAAAGTATCAGATCATGTGAATTCTTTGGATACCCCCAGCCACCACACAGTACTTTTCCCCATACTGAAGCAATACAGAGACAAAAAGACAAAGTAAAACTTACTCCTTATTAAAAAAAACCTTGCTCTGAGTCTTTCAAAATCACAATCTTTTAATTATTTCAGAGATTTTGGTATTAAGTGATGTTCTCAAACTTGTATTTGCAAAACTCATGCTGTGCTTTAAACAACTGAGCACTTCAGGTATCACTTCTGTCCCTTGTTGTTATGGGACAACTTATCTGCAGCCACGAACACACTTTCTCTAATTGATGTGCAATTAAAACAAGTTTTAAACGTCTGCTCATCTCTCTGCTGCTTAAGTGTGTCAATAGCTGGTCACCTTTTTGTGAAGGAAACTCAGAACACAGCTTTGATTATATCTCCTACTTAGAACTTTCTTTCCTCTCAAACCCCAAGGAGACTGCCTGCAAGCCCAACACAGCAGCATCGCTTCCATCCACACTGGAGGGAAGCTTCTCTAGGAAGCAAATACACATTTACTGAAAATAAACCATTGAAAATGAACAGCCATATTGACAGAGGCAAGTTGAGAAATGTCTGCTGCTTCCTTTGCTGCAAATACTTCTGCTTGGACACTCACAAGCGGATTAACATCACCAGGAGCTTCCTGTTTAGGAACTGGAGAAACTGCCTCTCCACTCCAACCCCCACAGACACTCCCTGTGCCCTTGGGACAGGATCCACCCCACCACAGCTTGTCCACTTCTTCCTTTCTTCCGCAAATTCACACCCCTCTTTCCAAGCTGACCACCACACAGTTGACAGCAGAGTTTGAAACCACCAAGAGAACTATTATTCTGCTCACATGAGAGAGGAAAAAAGCAGCCCAGGAACTTTGCAGTGACATGTTGTTGAGGATAGGACGTTGCATGATGACAGTGATGATTCATACATCTACTGCTGCTCGGTCTAGAAACAGTTTAAAAATAAGAGACCGAGCCCAACTGAAAATACAACTTAAGGCAGCAGAAGCACACACAGCTGAGACCTGCAGCATTCAAAGGACAGGCTTCCTGTAAACTGAGTCACACAATTTAAAGTGCAATAGCAAGTTTGAACCATCTCTTGACCATATCCTGAGTTTCAGGACAAAGCTAGGTGCTTGAAGTGGAATTCCCACTAGAAACAGACATTAAAGAGTACTTATTTAAGACAACTAAAACAAGGTTTGGACTGAAAAGCACACCACAGGACAGAAATCTTGTCCTGCTCTGCTTAGCTCCATGCTAGGAATGTAGGAAACCTGGCTTCCCCCACTCATGGCTTGGAAAGATCTAAGCAGTTCTTGCCCTCTCGGGAAGCTTTGCTGCATGCAAATTTTTAACTCAAAAGTTAAGCACTGTAACATTAACTAAGTCACATGGGTTACAACAGGCAACTCCACCGTGGAGTTCAGAGTCCGCTCCAGAGTTCCTGAGTGACGTCAGTCACTTCAGCTCGCTGAAATAACCTGATTCCAAGTTTCATTTACTTGGTATGACTGAAGCTCAACCCAATCAAAGCTTTAAAAACTAAGCTCCTCTCCTCTGTAAGGGCAGCCTGTGGACTAAAACCAAAAGGAAGGCTTAAAAGTTCTATTATTCCACCATTTCCTTCATATTTATGAAGCACGACCACTAACATTCACAGACTCACAGAATCGTAGGGGTTGGAAGGGACCTCGAGAGACCATGTGGTCCAACCCCCCACTTGAATATATGAAAGCTGTATAAACAGGAAAGTTAATTAGGAAGTTGAGAAAACAGTTTTGCTCGAGTCCCTATTTATCCGAATCACTCACACAGCAGGAAATCTCACTCCCTGGCCCACAGCTCTTACTGGGCTGGAGGGGAGGGAAGCTGTAAAGCTTTCCTTTGTTTGGCTGCTTATGCTACCCCTATCTTCTACTTCATCTGAAAAGCAATAGTTGGGGTTGAACCTTTTACCAGCGTTCTTGTAACCCACTGAAAGAAGGTCAAGAACTTTCCTAGCATGAGAACCTCACCAGCCCTCCGAAAGCATTGCACTTCTGTTTCTGCATGTTTAAAAGAGTAATAGCCCACTAAATGCTTGGATCCATAGCTGTAATCAGGTAACACAGCAAAATCTTCACATTTACACCCATGACACCTTTCCACACCCTGGAGAAGCTGCACTCTACCAAACAGGATGCTTGTACTTGGCAGTAAAGATAACAAATCCTGTTAGTTCCTTCTTTTCCTGGCAGCTATTCCCAGGTCAAGTCTGCCCTCCACCACTGAGGCTGCTTTTATACCACCCACCCTATTTCTACTTCTTGTGAAGAGTAAAGAGTTAAGATACATTTAAGAACTTCTCTTCCACGTTCCTATCTAAACCACTTCTGTAACTTACTTGGTACCTCAGGGTAGGTGACGTTGCAGAAAGGCCAATTTATTTTTATAGGCAGCAAAGTGTAACTCATCACCCACCCCTGCAAGACAAGCACGTCTAGATGCTGACTGGAAAGCAGCGGTATCATTGCTGTCAAAGAAAAATACTGGGAGAAACCCATCTGCAGAACTCCCACAAACTTGCTGGATGCTGCCGGGCCAGAAGAGAAATTCTTTATCTTCACCATCAGCAGGACCATCCTTAGAAGCAGGGTCACCAATCACTACAGAAAACCAAATCATACTCCCACATTCTTTGCACTTTACACCGCTCTGCCTGCGCTGTCCCTGCCAGTATTTAATTTCTTTCTATTACCTAAGCAAAAAGCACCTTGAGTTCCTCCCCCAATACCAGTAAAATCCTCAACCAAACTATCATCACAACTGTGACCAGACATTGGGGTGCTCTTTAGATCGTCTGCGTTGTCCCACAGCGCAGACACTACCACAGCAGAAACCACAGTGACCGTTTTAGAGCTGCTTCCCACTAATACAACTCAGCTGAGGGATCACGCGATTACTTCCAGCACACTTCAGAGCTGAAGCTGCTTACTTTAACCCTCAGTTTGGTCCATCAGTCAGACCAAGAGAGCTAATATACATCAGCTGAAATATGAGGAAACTTAAGACCCTTTTAAGGTTAACCAGGCAATCCCATAGTTTTTCAGGCATCCTCAACACTTGCAATCTCTATCACGACTTGCAGATACATTGCCTGCATTCTATACTGAAGCTTAACACCTCATCTTTTCCTCAACCCAAGCGTTTGTAATTGCTACACTGATCGGTTTAAAAGCACTAGTTCAATAAAATGCCTGAAAATATAAAAGGCTACAGCTTCTGAGTTGCTTGTAGTACTTGAGCACATCTTCAAAAGATGTACCCATCCGGCTAAGCAGGAAGATTTGTGCATGAAAGGGCAATGTGAATAAACAGCACAGACTCTGTTGCAGAGCTTATTGCTCACCTTCCCTCAGTGCCACTTCAGCTTCTGGAAATGGAAGCTCACCACCCCTTTAACAACCCCAGATCGTCCCAAACCCGAACCGTATGACTCCTGTTCCACCCTGAAGCACACCTTCACCTAGTCTACTCCACCTCAAGATCCTCACAGTAGTAAAAAACCTGTTAGGCAGGTTCTAGTAAGACATAAAGTGCCATTGGTAAACAATGAGAGACACATTCACACTGGGTAAGACTGCAGTTTTGTTTCGGGGAAACAAGGTATGTTCAGCAGCCTGTTTTCTAGTAAGTGATACATTTAGATAAGCAATTAGGAGAACAGGCAGCCTTTTTTCAGAGCAGCTCAGTGCAATGAGTTAAAAATGAATGAGTGTCTGCACTAGCTGGCTGGTGTCTGTTAAAGCGATATAGCTCAGCAGGAAGAGCTAGAATTCGCTTTTATTAATTGTAGGTGGTTAGAATAAAAGCTCTGGGGACTATGTCAAGGCCAATGATCATTCAACACAACCTTCTGCAGCATTTTACATTTAACTGTAGGTTAATGTGTTTTAATGTCATTTAATTCAGGCTACTTACCTTGTTAAGTTAAATATTTAACCTCCAAACGTCTTGCAGGTGTTGTTAACCAAACAAGCCATCCCACACAAGTATGACCAGAAGGGTATAACGTTATGTTAAAAGCATAGTGATGTATTGAAATCTCTGATTAACCTTAGCTTTGCACCTCTGGGAAAGTTCTTTTTGATAGCATCAAGGTTAAACTTTCCTGAGCCAGGAGTTATGGTGAACACCGCTAGTTTTCAGGCTCACACCACTTCTTTAAACGCAGCATAGCAGACAAAGCAGAGGCTAAGACAGAGGATGCCATATGCATTATTTGGTTAAATGATGCCTGCAGTATAGAAATCCATTTATGTCACTTCTATATACCAGTGCTTATCACATAAAGTTCCCAAGGCAAATAAAAAATCATCAAAACTTCTCAAGTGGCAGAACAGTTGCTGGACAGAATTAATTTTGGCAACCTGTTCCCTACAGGTGAGACGTATCAGCAGCGATGAAGATCAGCCAAGAAAAGCCTCATTTTCTGTCCCTCCTCTGCAGAGCACACTGAGGTACAGAGGACATTTGCTGTCTCTGGGAAGGATTATGCGTCCCTGGGACATTCATACCTTTTTTTAAAGGCCCATCTGAAGAAGAGATGCACACGGTGCCACTACCAATGACACACTGCATTACACAACTATTATCAAGCAAAATGCTAATGTGAAGTGCAAGGAGGGCAAAACCCCTAACAGTGGCAGGCTTGCAAAAACAAACAAAAAAGGTATTTTTCCTAGTAGCCTTCTGCACCTTGTTCTATTTGCTTAGACACCAACAGCAAATAAAACTGAGGCACTTACAAGACAATTGGTTTACTACCAAAAGCACGTCTCCACTTAAAGGAAAGGCTACTTGACATTTGCCTAAGCATTAACTCCACCTCTAACCCAGTTAGAACACACACCCCCCCACCCTCCTCCCGTGATTACTACGTGATTACAGAAGGGGAATCAACTGTTTAAAAGGACAGACAATAGCAGGACAAGGGGGATGGATTAAAGCTAAAGGAGGGAAGGTTTAAATTAGATATTAGGGGGAAGTTTTTTTTACAGAGAGAGTGGTGAGGGGCTGGAACAGGCTGCCCAGAGAGGTGGTGGATGTCCCGTCCCTGGAAGTGTTCAAGGGCAGGTTGGATGGAGCCCTGGGGAACCTTGTGTAGCTCCAGGCCTGGAGGTTGGTCGCCCTGCCTGTGGCAAGGGGGTTGGAGCTCTGTGATCCTTGGGGTCCCTTCCAACCCAGACCATTCTATGATTACTAACGTGTATTAGTATGCTGGTTGTATCAGTCACAAGAGAACAAAAATTGATGGATTTAACAGAAGGATTGATTTGAAATCTGATGAGTTATCAGTAGTTGGCCTCTACTGTGCTTTTACTTTCTAGAAGGGTTTAAAGTGTCAAGCAAAATATTCCTACAAAAGATCAAACCCATGGGTAAACACGAGGTGAGAAAGCTTTTTTTTTTTAAAAGAAAGAACGAGTTAAACAGCTGTTCCTGGTGTTACATGCAAGAACAACTGGCAAATAATTTAAAGTGCAAATCTGACTTGGCAGCTTGTTCTTTACAACATAAAGCGTGATTCAGAGAACGTGAGAAGTGATCCAACAAGAATAGAACACTGCTAAAATTTGGGATTAATCTAGGGGCACAGTATTTCGCACCACCACTCAGCAGGCACAGTCAGTTAAGTACAGCTGCCTTCTTTTGAACTTGAAGTGATTTCTTTACAGATTAAAGTGCTCTGTTCAAGCAAATAAAAAAACCCCAACCAACCTCTTGATCGAAGCACTTCTTTATATAAAGGCAGGGTGGCCCAATACGTGACTACTCAAGTAGAGTTATATTCAACTATTTTTAGAAGTTGTTTACTGGCCTTCCACATCTGATAATCCCAGTGAAAGATAACTGTGTATCAACTCAAGCCCTTAACTTCAGGGTCTTAACAGTGGACTTTAGTTTAAATAATTCTGATTTGAGTTTCCCAGGTCTTCAGACCATACTAACATTGCTAGGCATGGCATAGACTATGTGTGAAATTCAAGAGCAGCTAACAAGTAGGCTAGGTTCTTTCTCCAAGAGGGGATTATTTTGGAATATCACTAATAAAGGGAATCTTATGAGCCTCTTCTCAGAGCTCTTCATTAATAGTAAGTCCCAACTCCTTCATTGTGCATAGCCCTAAATGATCATTGCCTTGTTATTTATCTTATAGGGGAGGTCAGAGGAAAGGCGCTGGCACTGAACCATCATGTGGAATACACGCTAATGATACACATAACCATACTCCCATCTGAAGAGGCATAGCTGGATTTAATGGAATCACTGAATGCTTTGGGTTGGAAGGGACCTCAAAGATCATGCAGTTCTGACCCACTGACAGGAGCAGGGACACCTTCACAAGATCAGGTTGCCTAAAGCCCTGTCCAACCTGGTCTTAAACACTTCCAGGGTTACCAAATGCTCACTGTCACCAACTAAAAAGTGGCCAGACACGCATCACGTGTTCAACACAGACAGAAGGACAAGTCAACTGCAAGTGAGAAGCCAGGTGAAAAACTCCTCATGCAGCACCTTCATTCAACCCAAGTGGGCTGAACATCTTGCTGTCTATATGCATTACCCAGGCAGTGTGTTTTCCACATGCTGTAACATTCCCTTGAGAGCACAGGGCTCAGAGTGGCACGACAGCAGAAAAAATTGCTATTTCCAAGATCAGAACAAGGACAAGAGAAGGAAAATTTCCTTTGAGGTCACGCCTATTTCTCAAGACACAAGAATTCACTCCTAAAATACTGATCAGAACAAAAAAAAAGAGAGTCAAGCAAAAAGGGCAGGTTTCTTGCCATGATGCTCAAACCCCAAATCAGAGTTATTCCCTTATTCTCACCTTGAAGCAGAGGAAGGAAGCTACTTTTCCTGTGGAACACTCTTAAGCAGTTACACACTACTATCCATGCAGCAGCATGCAAACACATCAGAAAAAAATACATCTGGTCTGAAAAATATTTTCATTAAAGGGTCATCTGACAGCTAGAAAGCGACAGAATTCATCACTGCTCATGCTTTTAGATAAATCACATCCATCACTTTCCTGCAGACTGCCTATAGCTGCTCAGGAAATAAAGCAGTGCCAACAATGTAGTCCTAATACCCAAGTTATGACTGCATCTCTGTAATTCACCTGCTAAACAGTGGGCACGCTGCTGTGAGAACAGGTTATTACAAAACACCTCTTACCAGGCAAGCCTTGTGCTGCTTTTTGAAGCTGAACCATTCACAAGTTCAAAAAATCTTAAAATTTAAGCCAAATACCCTGTTATTCATTCCCAGCAACTGGGCAGCAAGTCAACATTTGCATCCATATTAGAAATGGCAAGAACTCACACGAGAGCTTTGGAAATAAAATTGGCTTTGGGGAAAATGTCAAAGCTGAGCCTGTGAGGCTAGCTGTGAGGTCTAAGATTGGTGTAGGATTAAGAGCTGTATTAGACATGAGAGTTTTATTAGAATTGAAACATCAGCAGAAGCAGTACCACAGTCCTCCAATGTTTGCCTGTGTTAGAAACAAGAAATAAAATTGGATACTCACACACAGAAAGAAAAAAAACGCTGAGTAATGCAGAAAAAATAGCTGCTGTAGTAGGAAGCTGATTATAAACTTCTTTACTCATCAGTTAAAGAAAGGGAATAATGGCTGAGGACGGTGTTAGCTCTAATACAAGCTCTACACCATCCCAGCAGCAAAACTTTCAAGAGATTGCTAAAAAAAAAAAGAATAAAAAATATTCCTTTCCAGAAAAAGTTCAGTTATGTTCACCACATTTACCCACTGTAAGGCAATATAGATGCTTGTGAGGGCTGTTGGAATCTGTAGAAATTAAAAGAATTCAAAGTCCACTTCTACACATCTCAGCAGCTTTTATTTCTAAATTCTTTTACTTTCACAGAAAGGCAACTCTTTAAACATCACCACTGCAAGTTCAGCTGGAATCTTATGTTGTGAGCTTTTCCTCCTTTCACCAATTATGTAATCAATAGCTTATCTGATAATTGTGCCTCAGCAAGATGTACAATGCCACTGCTTAAAGGAGGCTTTCAAACAGGTGTCACTGGGGCACAGCTCAGTGCCGGTTACAAGGCTGAGAATCCGTTCCCCCACTCCCACACACACTTCGTTTGCCTTGAAAAAGCTGTGACTAGTCCTGCCCCCGGCTTGGTCAGCATGACTAACACACACAGGGAACTAGAAGGCACTGCTCCTGCCCAGTGCTTTGTCAGATTCCAACCAGGATTTCACAACTAGGCAATCTTAAAAGTCCAGCCCATGCCTCAGACCAAAGGGGACTGGTTGCCTTTCAACACGACCCAGTAACTGATTACATATATCAGCTGCAGCAGCAAAGGCTGTTCTGAGCAGAGATGTCACCTGCCTGAGCTGTTTTTACACGGATGCTCTACCACAGAAGAAGTGTCAGTAAGTTTGGCACAGCGACTGAGTTGCAGAGGTTCAAGTGAGGAGAGTTTCCTCACCCTTTCACCCAACGTCATTACTACAACAGGGAAAGCAGTCCAACTGGGTCCTCGAGCGCCGCAGAGGCGTGTTTTTTTTAAACAGAGAAGTCCATGGCATCATACCAGCCTCGTAAAAATCTTCTTTAGAAGACTCTTTTTCTGTGAGAGTGTGAGTACTTATACTGACAGTTCAGTTATAAAACCCATGAACAAAAGCCAAGCAGCCCTAATTCAGCTACAGTTCCTCCTTCCTACAGAAGCGCTCCGTATCAGTAGCAAAAATAGTAGTAACAATATTGCCAAGTGACCTTGGACAATTTACTTCGACTTGATTTCTTTGCCTGCAAAAGAAGGTTAACAGAGTACCCTGCAAAGGGGTGTTGTAAGCCTTGCTGCTTGCAAAACGGGAGTTCGAGGCATTATATAAATAGTTTGCATTTCAGCTATTGACAAAGCCACGCTTCAAAAACAAGACCTCTGGATGCAACTCTAATCAACCTGTGGAATTTGGCTTGGCAGGAGCCTTGCTGCAAAGCAACAAGGTCAATGTCAAACACAACATTTTGGTGGTTTTATGAGCCGGCAGAGTTTTAGCTGTGCTCTGCTGGGGCAGTCGGGACTCCCCCATGAAAAGGTTCACATCGCTGGCCTATCGCTTGTTATCAGACAGAGGTTATCGGCTTAAAGTATCACATTAACTACTCCCAGAGACAGGTTATATAGCATTTTCAGGCAGAATATAAAATCCTCCCACCGGGAGCTGCTACGCCAAGGAAAACTGATCTCCTAGATCACCAATCCCACGCCACAGATGGGAAAACGAGTTTGCTCGGGGCTAAAGCTCAACTTATTATCACTCCTCCGAGGCCTGCAGAAAGGCCAAAGCAGCGGCCAAGGGGTTAGAGGAAAATAACCTCTCTAGAACGAGCTTCACCCGAGCCTCATTTCTCCGAGGAGCCGCCGGATACCCCCGAGGCCCGCTACGATACCGGCTTTCAGCAGGGAGGAAAAGGAGGAAACAAACACCTCTCTCCCCCCCTCTCCCGAGACCCGTCCGCGGGCGGGGCGGAGGCCGGAACGAGCTTGCTCGGGGAAAGGAGAAGCCCATCCCGCCGCATCCCGGCCAATGCTCCTGTAGGGGGAGCGGCGCCGGGCCTTGTGCAGCTGCCTGGGAGCAGGAGCCGTGTGCCCCCC
>VZTU01002242.1:0-48656 GCA_013400835.1 Zapornia atra | reverse complement strand
TGCTTTTCCAGTAAATGTAAAGGTATTCTACTCTTGATGGAGATACCAAACAGTAGTAGATGATTTAAATATGTGAAAACTAAGGAAACTTGTGACTTTTCTTGAAGAGTTGAGATTTTGACTTTATCGTAATTACATAAAACAAGGATGTAATGTTTTGAAAGACATGAACTTTTGTTTGGTNGATGTAATGTTTTGAAAGACATGAACTTTTGTTTGGTGATGGGGTTTTTTTCTTTCTCCTCCAGGTTCAAGCATCTCACTTTGAAGGCCTGATTACAACTATAGTGGGATACGTTCTGCTAGCAGTGACTCTAATTGTGTGTCATGTATCCTTTTGTCAGTAGTTTCCCAGTTCAGATTTTACATGTGAATTGTTTTTCTCACTATTTTGAGAAGTCACGGACATGGTGTAACTTAGCATTTTGCACTGCTTTTTTTGTGAAATTAGAAGTAAAGGTCTTTTCTGTTCTCTTGGACATGCAAAAGTTGCCAGTATGACTGAGTTAATTCTTCAGAACACTTGCACATGTTTAACACCACAAAATCACAGGCTTTCATCCTTCCTTGAAGGCCTCCAGCTAAACTTTGATGGTCGGTCTGAGGAGATGTGTAGAACCAGTGTTTTTCCTCACCATCCTCACACTGTTGGCATGGGCTGTGTAATAAGAGCAGAAAGAGAAATGGGGGTCATGAAAATACGTAGGGTATGATTGGAAATTTATTCACATCTTTTTGATCCCATCAGATCTTTAGAAGGTGGATTTCTGTTTCTGTTTGTCTCTGAACACCATTGAGAGTTCACAGCAAGGAATTATCACCTATCTTATAGGTGATAATGCTCATAATTATAGAGAAAATTAAGTGGAGGCCGGAAAGCTGGAAGGATTTGGACACAAGTAAAAAGCCTGCTTTCTAGCTGCATGTGTTTTGAAGGGACTACAGCAGCTTCTGTTTGACAGAATAAATGTTTGTTAGCAGTTTTTCTGTTCAAGAGTACACAACTTTTAGATTGCACTGTGTCAATGTACAGCGCGAATGTGGTAAAGCAGTTGATTGGCTTGTCTTTTTTTACTCCTAAAAGAAAATAAAACAAACCCTGAAACTGTAATAGGCATCTAGCTTTTATGGGAAAAGGTTACATTTGTTTCAGACTCCACCAAAAAGGAAAGCTACCATTCGAGGTAGGCCTTCAGTTTTGAAACATGCTCTCTCATGGCAGATGTTTTCAAGGCAACTGTTTATTTCTTGAACTTTTGGATGCTTGATCTGAGAAGAATAGTATTATTTTTATTTATTCATATTTAGATGCACGCTTGGGGGTTATCCAGCTCATCAGATTGTGACTTCCAGAGTCACAGCCTATTTTGAAAATACATCCCTGTTAAAATGCATACTTCCTGTTTCACTTTTTTAAAATAAAATTCCCTATTGCTAAATCATGTTTCATATTAAACTGTGTTATAAAGTACTTTTTAGTATTATTTTCTTGACCAAACTATTCAGGGGTTGGCAGCACTTGTTAAGTTCCAGCGATCACGACGTTTGTTAGGAGTTTGCTATATTGTTGTCAAGGTAATTCTATTTCTATGTGTGTGGCAAAAAACCTTCTCAACTTTCATATGCATTACCATGTCCTTAGAAGTTTGTTAAACTAGTGAGATGTTCTTTTTTTCTTTTTTTTTTTCCCCTAAAGGTTTCCTTGTTAGTGGTGGTTGAAATTGGTGTGTTTCCTCTTATCTGTGGCTGGTGGTTGGATATATGCTCTTTGGTAAGAATAGAAATAAATGGGATAATATGGTTTTTAATGGTGTTCCTATTTAAAGGAAAAAAAGCTCTGATGAGAAGAGAGATGCTGATGAGGCAGCCTTCTGTTTTTATAAAATAGTGTTTCCAGAGGTAAGGGGGGTTTAGGTACTGTTTAATGCTGATTTTCTTTTCCTTCATATTAATAAATACACATTAACATGCTATTATTGAAATAATAAGATTCATTTTACTGCATTTAGAAGACCACTGTGATAATGAACTTACATATAGGGAAACTTGTGTGCTTAAGATAGCCACACCAAGAACTTTATGTGAAATGGTAATGACTTTGTCTTTTAATAGTTGTCCAGTCTCTGCTTTAAACAAGATGCATGCTGTGTTTGCTTGGAATTTTTTTCTGTCCTGAAAAAAAATTAAGTGATTAATTTCAAATGGAGGAAATTAATTTCTTCTAGCCTCAGGAGAACTAGAATTTTACTTAATGGAGTAAGTATTTACTTCCATAATGGAGTAAGTATTTGCTTCCATCAAAGTGCCGCTTGAACTGATTAATAACTTATGCAGCATATGAATTGACTCCTTTGCTTCTGTCGGAAGGAATGGATTAGAAATTGATCTTTATTTGCTGTTCTTACTGTAACTTACTCTCTTTTTTGTAATTAAATGCTATAATTATTTATGTGTTAGCACAAGGCAGACATTTAAATTAAATGCCTAATAGTAGTATATATGAACTAGGGTAAAGAAAATGAGTAACTGTAGAGGTTTGCCAAAATTAATTTGTATTCGTTTCCTACTTACCTTCTAGGAAATGTTTGATGCCACTTTGAAAGATAGAGAATTGAGCTTTCAGTCTGCCCCAGGTACAACAATGTTTCTGCACTGGTTAGTTGGAATGGTTTACGTCTTTTATTTTGCATCCTTCATTCTTTTACTGAGAGAGGTAAGTCTGTAAGAATAAGATTGGTACATAACATAGTTAGAGAAGCTTGCATGTTGGCCTGTCAGTTGAATCTTTCACATGTGGGTACTGCTGCTACTGTATTTTCTGTGTGTCTATTGGATTTCAGACTTATGTGAAAAAGGGGTCCACATTAGTACTTACTGCAGTGGATAATGATGATTTACAATCTATTTTTCTGAGAGATATTTAGGTTACAGAGAGCCTTTAAACACGGGTGTTGCTTTTAAATTAACGTTAAATACATTTCAGTTCTTTCTTTCTATAACATTTTGTTGAACCTTCTTCAAGAAATACCTCTATTCCCTGTTATGTTTAAAATTTACTTGCTTCAGCAGTGTTGCCCAAAATGAAAAAGAAAGAATATAAAGAAAACTTTCTCTTCATGGTTGTTTTCCATTTCCTATTTCAGGTATTGAGACCTGGTGTCTTATGGTTTCTCAGGAATTTGAATGATCCAGACTTTAATCCAGTGCAGGAAATGATTCACTTGCCCATTTATAGACATCTCAGGAGGTTTATCCTATCAGTGGTAAGGACTTTTCTCAAGTTTCTATGTTTTGAAAGAAAATTTCATATATTAGCTCCTATATGTGCTACTGTGTATTTTAAGGAAAAACTTTCTGGCCTTTAAGGTGATTAGACACTGAAACAGGTTGCCAACAGAATCCACATCTTTTGAGACATTCAGAACTCAACTGGATAAGGTTTCTCAGCAACCTGATGTAACTGGGTGTGCTCAGAGCAGGGCTTTGGGGTAGTTTACCTCCAGAGGTCCCTTCCAGAACGATTTTTTTCTGTGCTACCTTCTCCTTGTGCACAAGGACAGGAAATGTTTGTGTGTTCAGATAACAAGTATTTATTATTATGGATATTGTAAATCATGTGACTTTTTCATAGCTGCTGCAGTGAATGCTGTGTGTCCAATTCAGCTACAGTGGTGCAGCAGGGAGAGAGAGTAACTTTCCAGTTCAGTCTTTGCTGGGGTTATGCTGATGTAGCCAATGGTGTCTGTTCCCACAGGTACTGTGTGTGAGGTACTGAAAACAGCAGGAATTTTTCACATGAAGTTTGCCTAGCGTCCAGTAAGGGAAGGGTCTTGGGCTATCTTTGATATACATGTCATGTCAGCTGTGCAGACTGCTATACCAGAAACATCTGATGCACTGCATTAATACACCTCAAGTGCTTTGAGCAGTGAAAGGTCATAGAGGGCTCTTAGTTCTTTTAGAGAGCCTTTCTTTGTGTGAGCAGAGCTGACCTGTCCACCTTTCAAGACTATTTTCTCCTTAGGTAATCATAAAGCTTTAGCTGCCCTAAACTGTGTCGCAGCAAGTGGCCCAAATAGGAGCAAAGATCTTATTACTAAAGGTTCTCAGACTGTGTTGGAACTGGTGACTACTTGAACTTCACCTTTTGATTTGCTTAGCTAATTGGTTCAGAACTTTTGCCAGCCTCACACTGGAGTGTGGGACCCAAACAGCAATCATTTACAGCTTACCACTTCAAAGAACAAGTCCTAATTTTCAAGTTGTTTCTTTCTCAGTATTTTTAAGAAATTTCTTGTGCAGAACATAACCTATTAAATTTCAAGAAAAATGGGATTTAATTTTTCTTTTTTATACAGTTAAGCGCTTTTATTTTCTCTAGTGGTGCATTTATATGAAATGTAAGAATGTGCTTTAAAATGTACTTGGTTTTTAATCTATTTCTTTTAGGAAACAGGATTTATAAAAAAGTGCATCGTCTTCATGCACCTAATCTACCCTACTACGTTTTGATCTTTCAGCCACTTTAAAATGTGAGGAAATAGAAATAATTTTTTGAGGCTTCTGCAGGTTGCTTGGAAACTCAACCACTAAGGAAAGAGAAGAATCCAAAATTAGTAACCACAGTGATGGGGGAGGGGGAAGAAAGTAAAACTGACATTATCCTAACTGTCAGGTGGCCAGCCAGTGCTTATTCAGCCACAGTCCTATTTAGTGAGGGCATCGCAGCGTGCTGGTCTGCCTCTGGAGTGCAGTTCCTTCATAGCAGTCCACGTTCTTCTGCGCTTTGGATTAGTGGCTGAAAGAGTGTTGCTTACACACAGGCATTTTTGGCTATGGCACAGCATTGAGGCTTTCCCTCTTTCCTTCTCTGCCTGGCTCACTCACCCCTCCAACGAATAAGGTGAGGGTTGGGAGGGAAATATACTTGGGACAGCTGACCAAAGGGGTATTCCATACCATGTGACAGCATGCTCAGGAGTAACAGTCGTGGGAAAAGTGGAGGAAGGCACAGATGTTCACAGCTATGGCGTTTGCTTTCCTGAGCAACCTTTAGCATGTGCTGAGGGCCTGGTTCAGGGATCTGTCTGCTGATGGGCAGTAGCGAATGAAATCCTTGTTTTGTTTGCACACACATCTTTTGCTTTCTCTATTAAACTGGCAATCCAGAAGTCACCTTGCCTTCATTCTGTTTTCTCCCCATTCAGCTGGAGAGGGGAATGAGCAATCAGCTGGTTGATTGCTAGCCAAGGCTAACCCACCACGCACAGGAAACATGTCAGGGAGATGGGTGGGAAACTAGGTTTGTTTGTTTCTGCTGTTGGGGCTAACTCATAACTTCCTTGTTGCAGATTGTCTTTGGATCAATTGTACTGCTCATGCTCTGGCTTCCTATACGCATTATCAAGTATCTCCTGCCTAACTTTCTTCCATATAATGTGATGCTCTACAGGTAACCATTTCATTTAAAAGGCATTTAAAATCTCAGTCTTCTTGTAACTGGAAAAAAGTATATTTGCGCTCTTTGAGTGTCAATGTGACATTGTTTGGGATATTATTTTGCTTGTTTTCATTTAATCTAAACTTCATTGTTCTGGAAGATTAAAAAGATATAAAGGATGTGGATAGTTTAAGTAGCTACAAAGAAAAATACAAGTCACTTTGTATTATTTCCATAGTAATTATTTGGATTTTTTATGATCTCCAAACATTTTTCCCTGTAAATTGCTGATATTGAAGTTGTTGCTATGATTATTTTTCACATTTATTCCTATAATTTCTTCAGGAACAAAATAATACCTGTAATTTGATTTCTTTTTTTGATGATAGATATATCTTTCTGTTTCTAAATGACCATTGATAAAGCAATGATAGAAGCAAATCACATTCTGGTATCATCTTTCTCAACATTTTTTCTGAAATTTCTTGTGTGTCTAAACATCCATGAACATTTAATCTGTGCTCTGAATAAGGAAGAATGTCTGCAGAAATGTAAGGATTGTTCCTGTTGGCATCCAGTGTACTACTTTTATCACGGTGGTGTTAAGATGTAATTCAGTGTAAGAGACAATCATCAGGGTGTTCCTTATGTTTGACTTCTGCTCTTCCCATTGTTCCTAGTGATGCTCCAGTGAGTGAACTTTCCCTAGAGCTCCTTTTGCTTCAGGTGGTGCTTCCGGCTTTGCTAGAACAAGGACACACAAGGCAGTGGCTGAAAGGTCTTGTACGAGCATGGACTGTGACTGCGGGATACTTGCTGTAAGTACAGAAAGCCAAAATCAACTACAGACATTGTGCCCAGCTTAGCCTTTGAACGTGAAAGCAGCATGCTTTCAAGAGAGTTATCCCAAGTAGCTTTAATAGCTATTTTGCAGAAAAATACATAATAAAGTCATATAATGACTTCCTATGGAAATACTTTCCTCTAAGTCGTACCTACTTGTGGACTAGTCTTTGAGAAGTAAGTAATTTTTGGTACATTATTACAGCATTTGCTTAGTATAAAATATATGGACATGTGACTAATAGCTTGCTAGCTTCTATTATACGAAATAATTAGAGGTATCAGCAGGGCATTTCCATGAGTCATCTAAGTAAAATTCTTTGCATTTCTTACTATAAGAAGGAAAGCAAGAAAAGGAAAAACATAGAACATTAAAATCTCCAATTTAAAGCTATTCACTTCAGCTTAAAGTTAAAAGTTCAGCCACTGGAGAGGGGCAAAACTATCTTTGTCAGCTACAGTAAACGATTATACAAACTAAGGCTCTTTAATTTAGAGTGCCAGAGTTCTAGCACTTGAATGTATCCTTTATTTCACCAATTGTTTGCCAGAATATTCAAGAAAAAATTAACCTTGATTTTGGGTTTTGAGCGATTTAGAATCTTCTTGAAAGACTCTGCCTGACTACTTTTGAAAACACGTCTATAGCAATACAGTGCTGTCCTTGTATGGTTTAGGTTTGAAGGCAATTGCTTCTAATGGAGTTCAGTATTAGTAAAATAGAAGCTGTAAGTTGAGCTGCCTGCTTATGTGAACGCAATTATTATCAACGCAATTTTCCTTGCATATCCGTCAACTTTAATACCAGATATTGGTTTTAAAGCAAAGAGAAAGTGGTCTTTATTTGTGGCTGTATTCCCACTATTCTAATCTGCATCCACACTGGTATTTTTCTTAGAAGTTCTGTGTTTAGGATGACAGTGATTACCTTACCAGAAAATGGTGTTATTTTACTTGTCAAGATTCTGACAGTACCCCTGTATAAGTTTTGGGGTACTCCTGTGTAAGTTTTGTACAATTTGAACTCCTTCTGTGTAGGCCTATCTTTCTGTAAGATAGTCATTCATATCAAACAGAAAGAAACTCACATTTTGATTTTTTTCCAGGGATCTCCATTCTTACCTACTTGGTGACCAGGAAGAAAATGAAAACAATGCAAACCAGCAGCCTAACAACCAGCATGCTCGCAATAATAATGCCATTCCAGTTGTGGGAGAAGGTCTTCACGCAGCCCATCAAGCCATACTTCAGCAAGGAGGACCTGTGGGGTTCCAGCCTTATCGTAGGCCTTTGAAGTTCCCGCTCAGGGTGGGTATATCTAATGCAGTAAGAGGAAAGGGAAGGGCATTTGAAAAATGGGTACTGGGGGGTTTTTGTTGCAAGAAAGATTTGGCCCACATGTTATCCGAAGTGGTGGGTCATGCTGTTTTGTGTTATGAACAGTTTGAACACATTGCATCTTTCTAGAAAGTAGTGTTACAGGTATTCTCACATAGGGGTTTTTCAGCCTGTAACTTGAGGCCTTCAATTACCATTTTATTTATAGATCCTATACATGTTTTCTATTCTATCAGGGGTCACATCTTTTTTTCTTTTTCCTAAAAGTTAGTAAAGAAGAGAAATATAATAACCCCCCAGTGAACAGGTAGTGTGAGTGTCTCTAACAAGGTGTGACTTCAAAGGGCATAACTTGGTCTTGTAGCTGAAGTGTATTTTTAACTTTTTGGCTTTATTCAATTAAATTGAGAACTTCTCTTGCATTTTTAGTAAACATAGAAAAGAGTTACAGTACTCGAAAGTTCTAAAATCCCTGTCATGAGAAAGGAAGTGTTGTTGGCAAATACTTAAAATTCTAGAATAATATATAGGTCAAACAGTATAAATTGTTGTTGCCAGAACTCTGAGTTAATCAAATACAAACTTAAACACAGCACATTTACTGTGGTTTCAGGGCATAACTCAAGAATGGAAGCAATGGCTAAAGTTAGAACAGTGTAGTATTGCTTCTGAAGTTTCCTTAAACAGCTGAAGCTACCGGAATTCTCATAACAAAGTACAAAATAAAGCTTTGTGCTTTTTTCTTCCTATAAATCTCAGTCCAGTAAAACTGAACGCAAATTTTGAAATATTTTATGATTTCATAACTGTTGAGTTTCTGAATGCCTGAAGTTGGGTTGATTTTGGGTTTGGTTTTTTTGTGGGGAAGAGGAGGAGTTAATCCCCTCCACTGTTTTTAGCCTGTAAAATCACTCTCCACAGGAATGCATGAGTTACAAAACTCTTGTCAAGGAAAGAGTGGGAGGAAGCAGCTCAGGGATGAAAAGGCTAGGCAAGCAGAATGAGTTTGCCCCTCTCATAGCCGCTGCTGCTACGTCAGTTTGATCATAACAGGGAGTCAGAGCATGCTCTGAGGAGGGCCAGTGTAATCTAGCATAACTGCACACTTGCTGCTGAAAGGAACAGGGCCATCTTTCTGTGGCAGTTGCTCCCTTCTTCCCTTCCTAGTGTGAGTGCCTGTGCTAGGACATAGGTGTGCTGAGCTGGGACAGGAAACTGGTCCAGTTGAAAACTCAGGAAATAGGCAGAAGGCATTAGTTAAACATGCTTGAAAGTTCAGATAAGACTTTGGTGTTATTTTTAAAGAAAATATGATAATTGTGATGTTTTCCCTTGGACTGAGTCAAGATCATATGAAATTACTGGGATGACAGACAGTTTAATTGAAATTAGTTCTCTGTTGTGCTGCTAAGGAGGTAATTAAAAATGGATTCTCATGGACTGTGACCTGGCAGTATATAACAAATGTAATGTGGACATACTGCTTTGAAGGAAGGGGTGTGTTAACCTAGGGACTCATTAAATCCTTTCTAGAACTACCTTTGCATGAGTTATTTTATTTTTGTGGATGCTTCTGTATAAGGACAAGTGCTGAAATCTTCTCTGCCCCTCAAACCACTGTGTAGTATAACCTTTGAGTAATTTGGGGTGCTGACGTTGAACCGATGATAGCAACTAAGCAGTTTCTTACTCAGCTGTCAAAAGGTGGTTTTGTTTGCTTACCTCTGTCTAGACATTTTAAATTGTTCTTTGAAGACTTTTACAGAAAGTAGAAATAAAAAGAAAATCTGATTTAATTTCTTTCCACTGTTTTGGTCAAGAGATATGACAAAGCACTTGCAGAGTCTCAAACGCGTTAGTTCACTGATGTGATTCTGTGTCCCTGGCCCCACTTGTTTGAGAGATTTAACTAATGACTCACTCAGGGTCATTGCATGCGCTTCTGTTGTCATTTTTGGTGCATTGACCTTGTCTCTACTTTAAGGTCATCTTACAAAAAAATCCTGCACAGACTTCCACTACAGAATATCATTGTATTTTAATTACTTTGATTAGGATTTAAGCATTAGAGGAGGGGGGGAACCCCACAAACCCAACAAAAAACTAACCAAACAAAAAAACCCCAGTGTAAACACCTGATCTTTTCTAGGCTTTCATTATTTGATTTTTTGTTTCTTTTCATTTCAGCCAGGTTGTAAGAACATAGAAGAAGGTGGTTTATATTCAGGTGTTTTTATGTATGAAAGTTTACCACTGGAACTCACTCAGCCATGTTCATATGGATTCAGCAAGCAATAAGAACTGATCCTCCATATTATTTCAATTACAAATAAACACTTAAAACTATGGGTTTAAATTTAAAAAAAATAATAAATAAATACTGGTAATCTCAAAATTAAAAGATCTGATTTTTTTCATGATATCCCACTTACGTTACCAGTTTTATCAAGCAATTTAGATAATTCTCCCAACTAATTCCCTTTTTAAATAACTTTTTTCTTGTGGGGATCTCCCAAAGCCCCTCCAGTCATTTGGGATCCCTAACACTAAAGAGAGTATTCTGTATGAAAAAGGGTATGTGGTGTTCACCTGGGAAGGATTTGGCTGTTGTGGGATCATCCTTCATCCCTGCAGATTCAAAAATCTGCAAGATTTTCCTTTCTTTAACCGACTGTATCAGTACAGGCTGGGGGATGACCTGTTGGAAAAGAGCTCTGTGGAGAAGGACCTGGGGGAAGAACTTTTTCACAGTGAGGGTGACAGAGCCCTGGCACAGGCTGCCCAGGGAGGTGGTGGAGTCTCCTTCTCTGGAGATATTCAAGTCTCGTCTGGACGCCTATCTATGTAATATGAGATAGGGAGCCTGCTTTGGCAGGGGGGTGGACCCGATGATCTCTTGAGGTCCCTTCCAACCCCTACGATTCTGTGATTCTGTGATTAAGCAGTACTGAAGATCCTGATCTAGAGGTGAGACTGATCTGTATTGTCCCCACCAGTCTCATCAAGGAAAAATGTGTGTTACAGATGTAACTTTCTCTGCCTGCTATGATAAGGTGTTAGGTTTCCCAAGGTGAGCTTGCTTGCTGTGTGTCTTTTGATTAATGAAGCAGAACTCGGTAGCACATGAGATATTCAAATATTCAAAGTGGTCCAGTACCCCAGAATTCTCTTAAGACGTAAACCTAGCTGAGGAGCCACCAGCTTTTGCTGTCAGCTGCTTGTCACATAAACCTGAAGGCATCTGGAAGAACTTTCTCAGCAAGGTCTCCCTTCTTACAAAACCATTCTTCTGCTTATCTGGCATACAAGGGCTAGAAACCTTTCAAGGTTAATAGAGAGTTATGCTGGTCAGTGCAGAAGTAGAGGTTACTTTTTAATGTAACATAATTCAGGAAGGCTGAAGTTCTTTGTTCAAATGTTAATTTTTACTGTGTGACAACTGATGTGAACTCTTAATTCTAACACAACACCCTAGGTGTGCTACATGTACTGCTGGTCACGTCTCATGTCGCTGATTCATTTACATGGTGAAACATGAGCTGCTATTTGAACGTTCCAGTTTAGCTGCCTTTCTAGGATGACGTGGTCAAGGAACTTATCTATTTCTCTTCTTTTTTTCCTCCTTCAGATATTTCTTCTGATTGTTTTCATGTGCATCACATTACTGATTGCTAGTCTTATCTGCCTTACCTTACCAGGTAAGTCTATTATTGTTAAACTGTGATCAAAAACCAACTCAGCATGTTGCCATTCTCAATGACAGATGTTTTGAAACCATTGTTTTATGTTAAAAGGAGAAAGCATGGAAAACTGTCTCATTCTTAATGGTACATTATTGAATTGTGGTAAATATATATAAGTACATTAAGCAAATCAAAAGCACTTTATTATACTGATTTTTTAAAAAATAATTAGGAAGAAAATAACATGTAAACTTCCTTGAACTTCATAAGCTGGCTACCATAGTACCACGTTGGGTTTAGGTCCTTGTATTAATGATCCTAAAGCCAACAGTGTGTTGAGATCAGTTATGGATGGTTTTAATAGTAGTACATAAAATAATTCAACTATAATACTACCAAAGAAATGCTATTAAAAAATGAAACGTTGCAAATGATACTACTATTTTTGAGAGGTTTTGAAAGAACCGTCAGTAAATCTATAAAACTATGAGGCAGTGCTTTAACCCAAACATAGTGCATAAGCTTGAATTTAAATCTCATGAACTAATCCATTATTATGAGTGTTTATGTGTGGAATAGTGCAGTACTTGGTGCTTTGTTTTTCTGTAGTTCACATCACATTGCAGGTGTAATGAAATTTGGGGGGTTGGGGGGAATTCTGCATATGTATTTGGCATCATCCATGCAATTATTTACATAGTGCTTCACACGTTCCTGCCTTATGGATGTAGGACCAAAATACTGATTTTTGATGAAGACTATTTGTTCATTGATATTTAACAATAAATTTTAGTAATTTTTTAATAGGTATCCTTCCTTAATTAACAGTGCTTGTGTTTTCAGTATTTGCTGGCCGATGGTTAATGTCATTTTGGACGGGGACTGCCAAAATCCATGAACTATACACAGCTGCTTGTGGGCTTTATGTCTGTTGGCTAACTATCCGAGCGGTGACAGTGCTGGTTGCCTGGATGCCACAGGGGCGTAGAGTGATTTTTCAGAAGGTCAAAGAATGGTCTCTTATGGTGAGTCTTGACAAAGGTTTTTACTGAGTTATCAAAAAAATAACTAAAAAAACTTGTTTCATTTTTGCTTAATGATGTGTAATATATACATAGTAATGTATACTGAGCTTTCCTTTTCAGACCATTTTAAAGCTTTTGCAGCTTGCCTTTCCATTACATAGGTTGCCTGTATCTTTGAAGTCAATTTAGCACAATGTTAAGCCATCAGCCTAAATTTTGCCTATGTATTTACATGTATGTTTTTCTGTCTTCCTTTAAAAAGGAATACGTTGCATTATGTTTTCCCATATGTGATGTGTCCTAAATACATTCACATTTTCACATACATCTGGAAGCTTAACTATTACTCAGTTGGCAACTTGACATTATCAAATAAAAAACCCTAGGAAAGCTGATAGATTATAATGATGAGCGTGTGTCTACGAAGGAGCTTGATGTATGTTTGCAGAAAGATCTCTATGATTTGCTGGATCGTTGTCTCTTTCAAGTTAATACTTAAATAACATATCCCTTTTTTTATTACCAGGAGTTTAGAGTCTCACCACAGCAAGAAATTTATATCCCAGTTTTTATCTTGGTTTTGAGCATTATAGTATACTTCTTGCCTAAATATAGTAACTTAGAATACCCATAGCATAAGTGTTATCTTGTGATGCTTATTGGACTGTTACAGACAGAGTAATCTGTGTGTATTTCATGTATTGCCACATTTCCTATGTTAAAGTTATGGCTGTGTGGGACTTCTTAAGCTAGTTATACTATTTAACTTTATTCAGAGTTAAAATGTAACGTTCTATTTGTCCTTTGTCTCTTCTCCTGATCATGTTAATTAGGTCAGACTAGTTCTGTATCCAGTTTCTGGATGATGCATGTAAATTAAGAGTGTTCTAGAATAAAGAAAGATTGAGGCATGGGATTCTGAGTCTTCAGTTTTTTCATCAGAAATAATTCATAATGAATGGATTTTTAAGGTTTGGTTTCCACTGGAGAAAAATCAGTGGTTTTTTGAAAGATTCTTTAATTTTCCAACATACAGAGTTACATGTGTGTATATATACACTATATATGCACACAAATACATATTTGTGTATATACGTTAAGCATATATACCTATATACTGTTTATATACTATGCAAAGATAATATTCTCTACTGATAACAGTCAAAGGTGATTTTTATGGTTTAGAACTGTATGGACAGCAGTAGGATTTGTTTCTTGAGAGGGGGGCATGAAATAGGACCCAAGCTTGAAAGTTTGCATTGCAAAACTATGGGTGTAATAAAAATTATTTTCATTGCTCATGTTTAAGTTACATTTTGAAGTTAAACAAAAAGAATCCTCTGCTAAACATGCTAACTAAATGTTTTGGGGTGTTTTTTTTAGATAATGAAGACATTAATAGTGGCTATACTACTAGCTGGTGTGGTCCCACTTTTGCTTGGTCTTCTGTTTGAACTGGTCATCGTTGCACCTTTGAGAGTTCCTTTGGATCAAACACCTCTCTTCTATCCTTGGCAGGTCAGTTGCTCCTGGTGTTCTGCTGCTGTTGATACGTTTCTTGACTTAGAAGTGAGGGGTACAGGAGTCCTTGTTGCTTGCTGATTTGGTGTTTGAGACCAAACTCCCTTTGTACTCCCTTAAGTACAGCTTTCTGTGGCGGAGAAAAGGCAACCAGTCTGGGTGTGAGGGTTATTGAAACCAAAAGGATATACTTAGGAATTTTAAGTATGAAAAGCTGAACTTTGTGGGATGACATCAGAGGATCTTTGCATTTCAGTGATCAGATAGACTACAGTTCAGTAGTATAACTGTGAAGTTACGTGCAGAAGTTGGTATGGCTGTATATGCACAGATGTACATGTTCTGTCTGACCTTTCTGGAGAGCTTTCTGCCTGCAGTTGTGCTGTCAGAGCTCCAGCTGATGGGGTTTTTTCCGTACAAGTTTTTAATTGAGTGCTGATACATGCTGTGAATGAAATTTTGATGGGCTTTAGGATCATTCTGGTTTTAGGTTGAGATGCCCCATCATGAATACAACAGTCTCTTGTTTTTCTTCAGTCAAGACTCTCAAGTTAAGGGAATGCAGACCTTTTTCCTATAAGTTGGTGGAAGACATTGAAGAGCAGTGGGTAGGGTGACAAATGCTTGCATCACCTAGGCTGAATTATGAAAGAACTTGTAACTCAAACCCTGAGGGAACTGCAACTCAAAAGATCAACAATGCATATTACTGAATAACAAGAGAGTGTCCAGGGACAGTGATTTGCCTACGCTGTCTGCAAATAAGCTTTCATTTACTTTCAGTAGCCAAATCCTTGAAAACCAGAATACAAAGAAGAATTTGACTGCTAATTTGAATATTCCATTATTTTATAACTCAAGTATACTTTGGGAGATGTCTACTTAAGTAAATGACTAGTAAGTCAGAACATCATATGATAACAGTGGTAGATGATCCACAGTTTTGGAAAGAATTTGTAGAACTAGAGATTTTTTAAGTTTTGCATTTTAGTTCTTTAAAAGTTTGGAATTAAATATACTGAAAAATTTTAATGTGGCAGAGGTTCTTCAAAATAGGGGATTAGAGGCATTTGAGACTTGCTCTAAATTAATAAAGAGCTATTGAAATTGAGAAAAATTCCAGTTTTTCACAAAAGGCAGCAGAGTCATATAAAGGTTATATGCCTGAGAAAACACAAAACAACTTGAACGCTGACTTTTTTGTAATATTTATTAAAAATGTTAATGTATCTGGGGTAATAGACATTAACATAAGCTGTCAAGTAGTTTGTTAAAAAAACCCTAAAACACTTCCCCATCAGTTTAAGAAAGTTAATTAACCACTGATGTCATGAGTCTTACCAATTCTGCAGCTGTTTATTCTACCTTTTCAATTTATACTTTACATTCTATTTTTGGAGGGTTTTACTGAAGAATCTCTTACAAGTATCTGTCATTCAGAAAGGCTTGACTCATCATGTGCTGTGTTTACTAAAAGGCTGTAGTTACATTGTGGTGGGGTTTTTTTAATTCCATGCCATAATAATTTTGGTATATGTTAAAAGATAAACTTTCCTCCAAATTGTAGGACATTCTTGTGTGAAGAGCATTGCCTAGCTTTGTTTAGCTTTTCTCATGGGGTAGAGTTTTGTGAACAATTAAAATCTAAAAGGAGAAAAAAAGAAACTGTTTCCTGACTTGTGTGAGCATCTTTGTACCCTGTTTCTCTTCTCAGTAACATTTCTAGGTAAATGTCACCAGTGTTAATTAGTTTGTATCAGAATGTTATTCTGTTGCTTTAAGTAAGCTTTCATTTTGCACTTGCCTTTGGTTTAATAATAGTAGCTGATTTTCTTGGTTCCAGGAAGCTGAGTATTTTAACAGGTGTCAGTTAAGCTTGCAAGCATCCTCTTTTTCTTAGGAATTTATTTTTCACTTATAAGTAACATTACCCAGTTGCTGTAAAAGCTTTTGGTTGTCAAACTATTTAAATATAGGTTAATGCTAACAGTCCCTTTTTCCAAAATTAGGACTGGGCTCTTGGAGTTCTGCATGCCAAAATAATTGCTGCCATAACACTGATGGGTCCCCAGTGGTGGCTGAAAACTGTTATTGAACAGGTAGGAAAAAATTGCCCATGTTAATTAACAGTATGATGCACTTTGAACGTTTTTTGAAAGTGTGAGTCAGAAAAGGGAGTTGCTGTTGTAGTAACGGAGTAATTTGAGTAAAAACTTAGTCTTGTAGAACCTGCTGAACTACTAGATCCTGCATATGTAATAAACCTCAGAAGTCTGAAATCAATAAAGTGCTGTGTATACATACAGACAATTTCATCAGGCATGTGTTAAAGCAAGAAACTTCACTGTTTCTTCAGATGAATTAACACGTGTCCCAGTACTGGAAACATTTATGTCCACCACTCAAAACCAAAAACTTTCTGCCTTCTCCAGAGCTGTAAAGATTCCCTCATTCACAGATGACTGCATATGAAGGACAGTACTTCCGTTCATCTCTGACTGTTATTAGATAATATATTGTTATCATTACCTTGACAAGCAAGGCAGCAGTTCCAAGTCACACAGCCTGTTGCTTTCATTGGCAGAGGTGTTTTTGTGTTAATTTTATCCTTTCAAGTTCTACGCTTGTCAACTCAATGAAATATTGTGTGTCGAAAAGTAACTTTTCAGCCCTGCACTCTATGTAATGGCTGGGGTACATGTCCAGACCCATGGGGTACCATGGCTGGGGTACCATGTCCAGACAAAAGGTACTTGTGTAGCATGTACTCCCAGTTATTGAACCATTTACTGATCGTTTTATAGGTGTCACACTGGAGCAAAGTAGCCTTAGTATGTTATACCACGGCCCTTCCTTCTTTTGAATGCTCTCCCTGGACCTGTTTTATACACACACTCTCTGTTCTATCCAGGCTGTGGGACGGAGGCCATCGTCTAGCTTTATGCTGTAACTATTTCAGATTGGCCTTTCTTTTCCCATCTTTAGTCTAGCACATTGAGACCTTAGCTCCTCAGGAATTGCCAAGGCCCTGTCTTCAGGCAAAGACCCCACATGCAGAGGCTCTGGGCTGCCCAGCCAAGTACAAAATAGGATCTTATTTTCTGCCTGTGTTCCCAAATTAAACATACTTGTTTTGTTAGCATATATGGGATCCTTTTTCAGTAATTTAACAACAAGCAATTCCAGGTCACCCACAAAAACACCATCCACAGCTCTAATCTTTCAGCTGGTCCCTTGCACTCCTCCAATAAAATCCCAACACTTCTCCAGACTAAGCTGCTCTCCTGGGCACAATTTACATGACTTCCTGCAACTCTCCTGATGTAGAGTAGCAGAGAGTTTTTCCTCTGCGTGTGGCTATCATGGTTTTCTTCCAGTTGGGAACATCCTTTTCCTCTCATAAGGAGAATTGTGTCAAACCTTTTAATTATTACTGGAAGTGCAAAGCATGGCTTTCATGATTGATCAATTCTCCTTCTAACTTGTTCCTTTTAGGTATATGCAAATGGGATTCGTAACATTGATTTACACTTCATAATCCGAAAACTGGCAGCGCCTGTAATCTCTGTTCTGTTACTTTCCCTGTGTGTACCATACATCATTGCCTCTGGAGTTGTACCTTTACTAGGTATGTATACATTCAGAGTACCTGTTTGCTATCTGATGGTTTAGGGCAGTGTAAATATATCTGTGGATGTAGAACTTCAAGCTCTGTTATTTAAAGCAAAAAAAGAAAAAAACAACCCAACCCCAAACCAATCACACTATTTTGCCAGCAAATATAAATGCTTAAGGATTCCTGTGTCATCTTAACAGTCTGGGGGTTTTGAAGAAATGCAGTACCTTATTCTGACAAGCTTTTTAAATAAACCAAGTGCAGAATACACCAAGAATATGGGACTGCCTAATACCTAACAACAGAAATATAGGTATTTAGCTAGTTTGGGAAAGGGATGATAAATTCATGTCTTCTGTGGACAATCAACCTTTAATTTTAGTCTCTTTAAGAGCTATCTATACTGGGGACATGTTTTTTGACTTGTCAGATTCTAAAGGAAGCATAGAACAGGTAGGAAAAAAGGGTTTATTTTGAGGTTTTCATTCAGTATTAAAATAAAATGTAAACTATGGTGGGCTTTTTTCAGACTTTCCTATCTCATAACTGAGGGAAATAATTTTATTAGTAGCAGGGAGATGAGCTTTTTCATCAACAGTTGTCTTTGTTGCTAGCTAACTCTGATGTTAACTGCATGTTAACATGCAGTTAACATCAGATTAACATCAAGAAGCCCATTTTGTTCTTTAACATCTCACTTAAATGCAGGATTTTATAGTGTCAGCTTTCTTCTGATATGAGGTATACAGAAGTCAGTAAGACCTCATAAGCCAATTTATTATTTTATTTTTACTGTGGATTTTTACTATGGAATTTTCACTGTGTTAAGTGAAAACTTTCAGCACTGATGCTTTAGATGAAAAAGAGCAGCAGCTGCCAGGTGGGATCTCTGGGATAAACAGATGCATTGTGTATTTCACAACGCTTCTGCCGATGTAAAGGACAGAAGCTGGCACCGCAGCAGAGGTGCCTGTGTTACTTCAGCAGGGTGAGATCATGTGAAGGCCGTGCCTCTCTCTTGCAGGAGTTACTGCTGAGATGCAAAACCTGGTTCAGCGACGGATTTACCCTTTCCTGCTGATGGTGGTGGTTCTGATGGGGATCCTCTCCTTCCAAGTCCGACAGTTCAAGCGCCTTTACGAACATATTAAAAATGACAAGTGAGTGTTTAGTGTGGGGCTTTTTCTACTTCCCCTTTAAATGGTGGTAACAGCTTCAGATTGAATTCAGGTGGTGTAGGTATTTAGGGCTATAAGGGATTTTAAGAAGTTTTCTAGATAAACAGCCCTCTGAGGGAGACCTGTTTAAGCTGTTGTAGGCAAATGTTTTCTCTGTGGTTCAGATAGATAAACACAGGACTAGGCTGTCTTTATAAATAGAAGGCACTCACCTCTGTCCAACTTATAAAGCTGATTGCTTGTTTGTCTCACCCTCTGTAGTCACAAAGGACAAGTGAATATAATAATTATGACATATCTGGAAGTAAAACTGTTTCTTCAACCTTTTCTGCATAACTTACTTTTTTTACTCATTAGTCCAATTATCCTATTAACGAGATTTACTAGAGGTTTGTCTTTACCAAATCTTGTAGTGTTTTCTGATGTCTTCAGTAATTATTACTCTGTGTTACTTAGATGCCTGATAAAGTGTTAGTTTTTCTGGTTATCCTGCTTAGTTTCTGAGCTTTTCTTCTGTTACCTTATCCTGTTACCCTAACCAATTTATGTGTTGGTTATTTAGGAAAGTAAGTTTTGGACCCCAGTAATTAGTCTTTCAAGGCTTCTTTTGTTTTGAAAACAAATAAATGAGTTTGTTTTGCTTTGTCCTGAGTTACCCTAGAATTGTTTTGCTTTCCACTGACCACATAAGGAGTCAAACATATAACCTTATTAGAATCTTAAGTGTTAGGGAGTGACCTGTACATTGTTCGGAATAAATGTGAAATTAGTAGTGTCTAGAAATACTAGGAGTTGTAACTAAAATTAAACTCTCAGCAGATCAATCTATATTTAAGCACCTTTAATTTGATCAGCTGATTTAAATATTGTTTGGCACTTGCCTTCATTAACATGTTCTGTGGTATTTGGCCTGCTGTAGTGTGCATAGCTGGCATTGACATTGCGAAACAGGTTTGGAGCTAAATGTTAGAACAGGGCTTGAATTTGCTTGCTTGTGTAAATAAGGCATGTAGACAGTATACACAGCTGTGAAAATATAAGTGGAAATTACTTTTATATTCACTTATTAAATCTTATAACAAGAAGTTTGTACAACTTAATGATCTCATTTTGGGAAGTGAGCAAACATAGTCACGATAGCCAGTAGAGATTTCTGGTTTAGAAATGTGCTTAATTAAATCTTTCATGTAATACATTACAGAAACATACAAGTCTTTGTTAGGTTTTTTTTTTTCAACCAGGGTGTTTTTCATTGGGCATGTGAGCTGAGCCTCTCTTGCCCAATGCATGTTCTGCATTGTGGCAGATTCTTTCTTGAACTTAAAACTTCATTACCACTTTGATTTGTTTTATAGCTGGGTTGCTCCAGATCTTCAAGAGGCAGTGATTCAGATGCTGCAAGATGCTCTTAAAAGTATCATCCAGCGTAGGGGCTGGGTATATAAATAATACAAACATGCTTTTTACACTTCATATCTCAATTCAGTTTATATACATCTGAACTGTAGGACTACTGAAGCCAAGGGTGCAAGCACAAGCCTGTAATCCCTGTATTCCATATGAAATTCCTGAATGATGAGGAGAGATAAGAATGGTTGAAGACTGTTAAGGGGGGACAGATCACTTGTAGAGTAACTCGTGCTGAAATGAGAAAGCTGCTTGGGCAGCGAAGAGGGCAGTGGGTTTGTGTTACAGAACTGTACCAAGTTTTGCTAACTTCTCACTGTTTTTGCCACAATCCCAGGTACCTTGTTGGGCAACGGCTTGTGAATTACGAACGGAAGTCTGGTAAACAAGGCACATCAACAACTCCACCTCAGTCTTCACAAGAATAGATGGTCATATTAAACATCTTGACCTTCCCTTTGCCTTTACATGTCTTTTTTTTTTTCATAGACTCTTCAGTCTTTGGGTATCTCAATAATACTCTCAGCATTGTTTTGGATTCTGTTAGTAGCATCCAGATAGCAGTTAAGGCTCTCTACCTTATCTGCATCTTCTGATGTTACCAATGCTGTCGGAGGTCTGCACATGTGTAAATAGAAGTATCCTGACACCCTAAAACCTTGGATTAAAAAGAATGTGCATTGTACATCTTTAAAAAAAAAAGTATATTAATTTATTAAATCTAGTTGTCACTTTATTTTGGACTGCTGTTCTGTTGACAATGTGCCACAAAGCAATAGTGCAAAGAGGCAAGATGTTTTTATAAAATTTGGAGCTTACTTTATGGTGTTCATAACAGCTCTTATTGTAGGAAGATAGGATGGTTTTTTCACGAGCGGAAAAGGCCACACGGAATATCAGAAGTAAGTCACTGTCTTACAGTCAGAAACGAAGTGGCTGTGGTGAGAACATAATGAACTATGTATCTTGCTGTCAAGTCTTTTTTATTATTTTGTATAACACCAAAGCTGTTGTACATTTTTCTATTGCCTAATTGTTTTTCATGTGTCTGAGTTTGTAATATTGTACAGTTGCTGTTAAATCAATAAAATATTTCCTCTTCTGAGAATTCAGATGTACTTGGTGAGGCTCAGCTGGGTTTTCTTTTGGGAACTGAGACAGGAAGTACAGAGTCTAGTAAGGCTAGGTGATGGAACCATGTAAAGGTACCAAGGAAAATTAGATAGGTTCACAACTTAAATTATAGCCAACTTCTCATCAATAATGAGGTTTTTCAGGCCCTCGAGGAGGGCTGAACCTTTTCTGATGTGTTTGCACAGAAACAAAGAACGTAGCATAAGCAGCATCCTAACCTAGTCCTTAACTAAAGAGACTGAAATCTTCTTTCCTCTAAGTTACCAAAGTTGCAAATTGTAGTATGAATTTTACATTGCACAATTACTTAGAAAGAAAGGAGAAAAGAACCCAGCACCACCACCACAAAAAATAAATCTCTTTTCCTTCAGAATTGGTCACTGTGAATTTTTATGGAAGTAATATTGAGGGAAGTGATTCATGCCTCTCACTGCATTGCCTGTGAGGCAGGAAAACACAGATGCTATTAAACAGGCGAGGAAAAGTTAGCAGATTTCTTTGCAAGGACACAGTCAAACAAGAGCCACCTAATCAAGTCTGTGTCATTTCTCTATGTAGATAGAACTCTTTTGCAGTAATGTTTGGGGTTTTTTATGTAGATATTTTAAAGAAAATACCTAACAGTATCACAAAGCTTTAAGTAGCATCAAATCACATGCTTAGATTGCAGTATGTTTCCTAGATTAAATGGGGACAATGTGAGATCCAAGTTGATGGAACATGTGACTCATGACCTGGTACACTGTCCCTCAGTATTCTGTACTTAACTGCATGTGTATATAATTCATAGTTGAGATTCTGGCAGGTGTTTTGAGTGTCATCTCTTACTGATGTTGCATCTCTGATCTGGAGTGTTTTTGAGCCAATGTGGTCCAGGCTGTGATGGTGGTAGTGCGTGTTTTGGTGTCTGGACTCACGTTCTAAGGCACTGAGCACAAGCCAAATGCATCTGAATTTAGTGGTAGGGGGATTTGGCTGTCACTATCAGCAAGTCAGAAACGACTATTTTACAGAATCACTGTTGTCCTGATGGCTTTGAACCACAAATACTACTCTTTGAAGGGATTTCTTAGGAAATTCCCAGTGAAATCAAATCATAAAAAAAAATAACCAAAATATTTCTCTCATTTACTGTTGCTGACTAAATGCTAAACTGAGTATTTTCCCCATATATTTTTGATGTGCATAAATATTGCATTTGACTGTTTACAGTGGTGTATGTTGTGGGAAAGATACATCTTCACAAGGTTGAATTCACTGGCAACATGCATTCTTACTTCATGCCAAGACTCTCTCTGACATACCTTTCATAATTGGTTCCAAAATGGTCTTGCCACTCAAATGTTGTGAGCACTACTGCACATCACGCAGAACTTACAGTAGTGTGGTTCTTGTAACTTCATGGTTTTTATCCAGACAAACTGGTCTTAACATTAAAATTTATTAAGAAAAAGCCTTTGTGCTGGTTCTTGCTCCTATTACACAGAGAAAAAGTGAATCGAGCCAGTTGTATAATGTGATAGCTGTTTGAATGGAGGTTTCACTGTCTGTACTCACCCTTTGTTATGGAGAGCTGGTTTCAAATCCAACCATGGTGCTTGGTTTGCACTGCTTTACAGATCCCAGGTGAAGCGACAACCATTGTGAACTTTCCACAAAAAAAACCCCTTATCTCCTTATCTCCTTTTCTGTGTGTTTTGGGAAAGAAGGCAGAGGTGGTATAGAACAGTAATTACATAGCACTACTTTTCTGCTGGTTTAAATTTGAATAATTTGCCTTACTGTGCTGTGTGTGCTTCTTTGGGACAGAAACTTGATAGTGAGCGTGTAAGCTGACTGACTCTTCCTAAAGCAGCTGACAAGCTCCATGCCAGCGGCTTCCACGTGTGCTGGAGCCATGCAGCATGCAGCGGTCTTGCATTACATCTTGCCCAGGGGGGTGGTGGAGTCTCCTCTGGAGATATTCAAGACCCGTCTGGATGCCTGTCTGTGCAACCTGTCCTAGGGAACCTGCTTTGGCAGTGGGGCTGGACCCGGTGATGTCTACAGATCCCTTCCAACCCCTATGATTCTGTGATTACTCTTCAGGTGGGAACAGAATTCTGTCTGTCTGCATGTGCGCTTTCACCACAATTTGTGTTGACCTTGGGTCCCAAATGGAGGGGCTGGAGATGTGTGCTGGCTTAACTGTATCCCCTTTGTGGTGCTGAGTATCTAATGCTGTCAGTAGCTCCTCAGGCCTTCCTCCAAGAACTGATGGGTGGCTCCATAGCTATGTTTTTGTGTACTGGAAGAAGTTAATTGCAGCATGGCTCTGACTGTTTTGACACAGATTATTTTATATTGATTAAAAAGAGTTAAAACTCTGCATCCTTTCTCTGACTCCCCCTTCTCCTCTGGGTAAGCCCTAAATTACTAGCTTTCACTTCTGCATGCCCTCTGGAACCTCTAACTGTTTTCTGTCAGTAACTTCCTCAGTAAGATGCCAGCTCCAACACCAGTGACAGTAATTGAATCACTTCTCAGCTGAGTGCATTCATTCTTTACCTGCTTTCCCCTAAGCTTCAGCAAAGGTCTTCATAAAAATCTGCACAGCAGCCCCGCTGTTCTTCAGAGAACTCTGTACCAGGCTGTTTGCCTTTAAAAAGAAGCACGTGTGATGGTGGCTTGTTGATCCCACTGCCTGGCACGCGGATCAGTGGGATTTGGTTTCCTCCTGCTCCTCTGTCTGTCCGTCTGTTTATATCTAGATGGGAAGTTCTTTATGGCAGGGTTGGTGTTCATGTGCTGCTTGCTGTGTGATTGGGCACTGAGCTGCCTGGCCATGAGCGGGGTGCTTAGCAGGGGTACAGAAATCAAACATTCAGCAGGGAACAGCCTTGGTAGTAGAATGAAGTTCAGGATATGAAAAAAGGAAGCTGTGTTCTGGAACGTATAAGGAAGCTACTTTTACAAAGCATAGTAGTAAGTTCAGGGGTCTCTTACTCTGAGATTTCAGTTAATGGGAAGTAAAGAGCTGCATAGTTAACAGCAATTTTATTAAGTCTGAGATTATTCCAGACAAGATGTGCTTTGGGTTTTAATGTCTTCATTTAGAAGTCACTGTATGTTGAGAAACGATATGCCAAAATCAATGTTACTCAATAACCGACATCTTTGGAAGATGGTATTTCCAAAGGTCAAATATTGTTCCAAAATAAACTGATTGTTTTGAATTCAGTATGATACTGAGGGGTGGAGCAACGGCAAGAAGATCATTTCACAACTCCCCACGGTGTTTTCTCTGCTGTTGTGCTCACTTGTTGAGTAGCTGCCAATGCCCAAGCTGCACAGGCATACTTTTTTTCTGTTTGGGGGAAATTTAAATGTATCTGGAGTTGTCAGACATCAGGTTGGGATGAGGGAGTCACTTAACCTTTCTTGTCTGCTTTACATAAATCATTTGGCTTTCCCGGAGTGTCCCTGCTCCTGGAAAACGACACTAGCTTTAGCTATAGAGAGCAGCCATCCTTGCTTACAAAAGGAGCCCACTATTTGTTTATATTAAATAGGTTTATGTATTGGAACCCAGACAGTGACGATCTGCATTGGCGTGCCATGTTCAGGGAGTGCAAATGGTGTAAGTGACCTGTTGGAGCCGGGTACAGCATGTGCTAAATCCCAAAATGCTGCTGCTGCTTCGTGATGGAGTACCTATGGGATACTTCAGCTAGTCATGGCCCTGAGTCATGGAAGCAGGAAGAATTTCAAAGCTGAAATCTGGTAATGCTGCTATAAAGCAACCGGTGTGCCCAGGGTATACTGGTAAATGCTGGGGTTGTTTTATAAAAAGAGTAATCAGGATGTAAGAAGATTGAGTTGTTTATTTCCCTGAAGCTCCACTTGTGTATTTACTCCCTGTGTCTTCATAGAGTTGAATCAGCATCTTCCCAACCAAAACTGGTTTAAGCCTTAGGACCTTTATAACTTTGGGCCCAGACACTCAACAGGACTCATCACTGTCCCTCTCTCTGTTCCTGCCTGTGATCTCTTTTTCTTCCTTCTTGAAAGGGATTTGTTGACCTAACAGCTGCATCATTTACCTGTGTAATCCCAGGTTTCCCTAAACAACCTTGCATTAGCCTGCATATAGTTAGCAACTGTTGTCACACCACCAGCCCTTGAAACTGAACCCTCCCTCCCTCAGCTACCTGTTGATCTTAATTTTACTCACCAACTATCTCGGAAGTTATTCCACTCTCAGAAGTTATTCCTAGCCAGGAGGGCCAACCATATCCTGGGGTGCATCAAGCATGGCATTGCCAGCTGGTCCAGGGAGGTGATTGTCCCGCTCTATACTGCGCTGGTGTGGCCTCCCCTCAAGTACTGTGTGCAGTTTTGGGCGCCACAGTACAAGAGGGACAGA
This sequence comes from Zapornia atra, assembly GCA_013400835.1. NCBI lineage: Eukaryota > Metazoa > Chordata > Aves > Gruiformes > Rallidae > Zapornia > Zapornia atra. The sequence goes on along the minus strand of VZTU01002242.1, from coordinate 23,066 downwards.
GTCCAAAGAAGGGCAATGAGGATGGTGAAGGGTCTGGAGGGGAGGTCTTATGAGGAGAGGCTGAAGTCCCTTGATTTGTTCAGCCTGGAGGAGACTGAGCGGATACCTCATCGCAGGCTGTGGCTTCCTGACGAGGGGGAGCGAAGGGGCAGGCACCGAGCTCCTCTCCTTGGTGACCAGGGATAGAACCCGAGGGAACGGTATGAAGCTGTGATAGGGGAGGGTTAGGTTGAACATTAGGAAGAGGCTCTTCACTGGGAGGATGGTCAGGCACAGGAACAGGCTCCCCAGGGAAGGGGTCACAGCACTGAGCTTGGCTGAGTTCAAGAAGCGTCAGGACGATGGGCTCAGTCACACGCTCCGACTTGGCTGGCCCTGGGTGTGGCCCGGAGCTGGACTCGATGATCCATATGGGTCCTTTCCAACTCAGGGTATTCTATGAGTCTATGATTTACTCTTTCTAGTTTGTTATGCATAGTTTCCTTCCTTTCACATATCCATGAACTGCAGTAATCTGTAGGCAGACTTTTTAGTATAACTGCATGTGAAAAGCATGCTGTTTTTAGCTAAAATTATTAGTTCCCTGAAGCATGAGTGACTTCTTAAAAAGGACTCAGTGATACCCCAATATACCAAACTTTAACCAACACGAGTAATTACGCACATAACTTTGGGTATTGTTAACATGGGACTAACAAATAGAAAACGTGCAGAACACACGGTTCTGCTTGTAAATCAGGACACTGTAGTAAAGACGATAGTAACTCGTCTAACTGCTGGGTTATGGTTTTTCTTTTTCTCCCTTCCAACGTGCAGTTAAGTATATGACAATCTCTGGCCAGCTGGAGTCAAAGGAGAGAGGAGAGCAGTGCCCACGGTCCTCTTTCAGCATGTCCCCCACAGTTGGTTTTTTTTTATTACTTGATGCAGTACATCTTGTTAATTTTTGTTACATGTAAGTATTTATTCAAAGCTGAATTCAGTCATGCCTTTATAGATGAAGCATGTTCTAGAGCAGTATGTCATTAACTGGTCTCATTTTCCATTCATTTTTCATTCTTGTATTAAAGTTTTCGCCTTTTTCTTTTTCCATCAGTTTGCAACTCGCATTGTTTTAAAAATACAGAGTTTCAATGAAATAGTCATAAGAAAACTTTCCAATTATGTGCTCCTGTTTCACATCATTTGGTCTGGCAGCTTTCCAGCTTTTCCAGCACTGGACCAAACAGCTGGAAGAAATGAGGGTGCAAGGTTTACTTTTTGAGCATCTTTAGGATAGTTCTATGTGTGTCCAGGGATCATAGAGAATATAAAACTTCTGTTTACCTATTACCCCTAGACACCTTTGGAAAACTGTTGTGAAATTAATTTCATTCCATTAACCCCAGCAGGATAATGTGTGCCACAGGTACTGTTTCCTAGAGTGGTCTTAATTTTTTTAAAGCAGCAACTCATTTAAAGAACAGGTATGTCATGATCTATCAGGGGTTTGCTGTTTTCCTGTAGCTGGAGGTGTCTGCATGCAAAGTACCAAGGCCCAATACTTGGCCTGGAGCCTGCACGGTTTTCACATTTTATGAACAACTAAACTGTTGTTAAAATGTGTGCTTTTTGTTTTCCAGAGACTGTTTTATCTTGGCCCTGCATGGCCTTATGCGTTCACCAGTGGGGATACAGCATGGATTAAGAAGGGCTGGCTTCAAATAAGATTGCGGTCTTTTTCAGTAATGGCTTGGCCTGTTTCAAGCATGCAGCATCTAAGTTTCTTTGGAGGAAGGGCTTTTGAAGGCTTTCTGAAGTGGATAATCCTATTACCAAGTTCATTTGAGTGCTTGTGCTACTTAGAGCCCGAGTTAGCAGGGAGGGGGGCATCGCTCTGCCTGCCACTTGCTACTGTCTTTACAGAGGCCATGGTGGGAAAAGCGGTGGGTTTGTAACGCTCCACCAAGGCTTTGTGGCAGAGAGGGGCACTTGGTCTCCTTGGCGTTCTGGGCCAGTGGGGTGGCCTCTGCTGCCTTGTGAAGCCGGGGCCCTGCCCGGTTTGGAGCAGCGGGTGCTGCACCGTGCAGCGTGGGGCAGGCCCTCGGTGCCATCGCTGTCCTGGGTTTTCAGCCCTGCGGGCGCTCAGCTGCAGTTGTGCTTCTGTTTGAGCTCTCCCTTGAGGCAGCAGCCACCGCAAGTGCCGGGAACGGCGGAGAGCCTGCCCCACGCACACACTGTTTGTTCACATCTGATCCGAGCCTGTAACGGCGGTAGGAGAGCCAAAGGCAGGACGGGAAGATGGGCCGCGCTGTGGCTGTGCACCCAGCGGGGTGGCCTCACGGCTGGGGAACACGCGAGGCGGGGGCGGGGGGGCAGTGGGCTGCAGGGGGCCTGGGCGACCATTCCAGCAGCCTCCCGGCTCTGCCCGTGAGGGTGTTCAGGTGTTTCAGGTCTCTTCGTAAATTTCTCGAAACCAGGTGCTGCCCTGCAACGTAGGCAAGAGCCCCCTTCCTTCGCCTGGCCTCTGCCTTACCGTGTTAAGCAATCGCCGGTCTCCCCGCACATACCCACCCCTCCTCCCCCGTTGCCGGGCAGCGGGGCCGCGGAGCACGGCGGCACAGGGAGAGGTGAGGCGCCNTCGGAGGGACGGAAGCTGGGCTTCCCCAGGCGCCGGCGCTTGGTGGCGGCCTGTGAGGGGTCGCGGCAGGCAGCGGGGCGGCCCGGAGGAGGGAGCGGGCAGCCGGCGCTTAGCTCGCGGTACGGGCCGCTCCTGAGGCCGGACGTTTGCCAGCCGCGCTCCCTTCCGGCTCTGGGCCGCTATCCCGCCGCTCCCTACCTGCGGGGTGGGGAGGGAGCCGCAGCACCCGGGCTCGTTTGGGGCATGTGAAGGGGGAGAGAGAAGGTAAGGGTGACCAGGAGGGGAGAGGGATGAGGTGGCCTCTGTGTAGTGGACAAATGGTGGGTGTTGCTCCGGGGCAGTGGGAAAGGCTGCGAAGGCTGGCAGGCCTGCCAGCGCTCCTCCCTGCTCACCAGGTGCGTGTATGGGTATCAGGGGACAATTCCACACCGTGAGGGTGGCAGAGCACTGGCACAGGCTGCCCTGAAAGGTTCTGGAGTCTTCTGCTCTGGAGATAACTCAAAACCCGCCTGGGCATGCTCCTGGGCAGCCGGCCCTGGGTGGCCCAGCTTGAGCAGGGGGCTCAACCAGATGGTCTCCAGAGGCCCCTGCCGACCTCAGCCCTTCTGTGACTCCGCGATTAATGGCTTACCATGGGAAAGCAGGTCTCACTCGCCACCCCAGCCTTTTTTCTGTCCTGATTAGTTTTATTCTCTTTGACTGCTTCCTCGCGGCACATGTGTGCACACACATACACACCTTCATCAAGGTTTATCTATTCCGTAGTTCATCCTTAAATTCCCAAGCTTTTGCCTTGGTGAGAGCTGCATTTTTGAATCATTACTGGAAATGCATGGCTGATGTAGTAATTAAATACATGCTCTGACGTCTGTCCCCAATGCAAATTTGCTGCATCTGAGTAATGAAGATGCGGTACCCTGTCTGCATTGCTCCAGAAATGAAGCTCTGAGTATGGTTTGATCCCCATAGGAGCCTTGAGTCACAGCAGTCCCATTTTTCCATCACTGACTTTATTTTCCCCAATACAGCAAAAATCATGATAGGTATCACCTGCCAGATACTCTTATTTTCATCATAAAAGTTAGAAATAAAGAATCTAAAGGGATAAAGGATAGTGTTACAGTGATTAACTTCTTGATGCTTTTGCTTTCCCCTCTCTTCCTCTCTGCAAATAACTGACATGTTTTGAGCTCTTCATGCTAAATCAACTTAAGTAGGCTGTAGTTTGTGCTTGCAGTGATGAGAAGAGCGCCCAGATTTCCCACCACTTGTGCTCCATTGCCATAATGGGAGAAGGAGCATACAATAACCTACTATCTGTCCCTTCATTTAGGTGCTGGGTACCAGGGTTCCTTGCAACAAGTAAGTTACATGGGGAATGAGGCAGACCTACCTGTAGAGTTGTACGAGTGAAGCGCAGCGCGTGATTGCAGCACACCTGAATGTTTTGTTCATGGCTAATTTTGTGATGTGGAGTCTGACAGGAGCACAAATTTTTTTTGCTACCTCATTGTGTGTTTGTTTATATATATATATATATATAAACATATTAGAATTTTGGCAGTCTGCATACTCTAGCTTCTGTACAAAAATGGCAAGGCCTCTCCTTGGCATGCAGCGGTGAGTTGACAACATAGCTAGCTTTCGTCTTGGCATGTGGAGTGGCTCACTTACCTGGAGCTGTGGTTGGTGTCCAAGCTCCAGTATTTTACTTGGTGTTGCTATCAAGTTCTATGTTTTCTAGGGAGGCATGGTGCTCGTCTGCTTGTCCTTCTGAGGCAGTCAGTTCTCCAGTAGCTCCAGCTGTCGGGTAGAACCCGAGGGAGTTTGGGTGCAAGCGCGGTTGGCTCTCATGTGCCCATACAGTTTTCCAGTGACATTCTGCATCTGTGAACTCCTGTTTTACTATTATCTATTTCAGCTTCTCGTAACTGAACAGGAGCAGACCATGCCTCTTCCAGAAACCATATTTTGTGCTCAGCAGATCAAAATCCCCCCTGAGCTACCTGATATCCTGAAGCAATTTACTAAAGCTGCTATTAGGACTCAACCTCAGGATCTTTTGCAGTGGGCAGCTGCGTAAGTATGACAATCACATGGCAATGTAGTGCTGTGCCTATGGACCCACAGAATCTCACTGCTCCTGGCTTTTGTACACTGGAGCTGGCTTTGAAAATTAAACTGACCTGTATATTGCATATATACTTCTATACATTAATGCAGCATGTGAGCCTGTTAAAGATAGTGTAGTACTCGATTTATTTTATATTTCACTGAGGTTTAGGACTGGCATATTTCCAAAATAGTTTGATTTGCACATGGAAAAATACATTTTCTTTTTTTGTTATTAATTTCTCCTTTCTCTGTCCTGAAGAACAAAGCTTTTTTTTGGTTGGTTTGTTTTTTGTTGGATTTTTTTACATGAGACTTAATTCTTGGAACTTAAAGGAAACCTAGAAAATAGCTTTCTCATTTGTAATTTTGCTTAGTGTCATTGTTTCACTCCAGCCAAAAGCTGAGCACCATGCAGCTGTTCTCTAAGGGGAGGGTGGGGGTGGAGGGGAGGGAAAAGAAAACCAAAAGCAAACCTCATGGGTTGGGATAAGGACAATTTACTGAGACAGCAGAGTGAGAAATAATAGTAACAGGACTTTATAGCAACATACACAAAACTGGTGATACATGATGCAGTTTCTCACCAAACCACACAACTCTGGCCGTACAGCTCAGAGCTGTCCTGAAGCTGGACCGTCCCCAAAAAACTGAGTGTCCTGGAGCCGTGTGCTCCTCCCCCCACCAGCCCCCTTTATGCTGAGAGTGATGTAAGTGGCATGTAACACCCTCTTTGGCCCGTTTGGGTCACCTGTCCCAACTGTGTCACCTGTCCCGGCTGTGTCCCCTCCCAGCTTCCTGGAGGTGCAGCATTGCAGAAAGACAGCAGGAACACCTTAGGACAGTGTGGGGTGTTTTAGGAATGTGATGGGGGTGGAGTGGGCGTGGCTCAGGGAGATGGATGTGCAGGGAACATGCCCCAGCTGTGTAGTCCGCAGTGTTAGCCATCAGGTCCCTTGAGCCTGCTGGGATGTGGGGCTGGTGAGAGCAGGGGCTGTGTGGCACTGCCATGGCCACGCCGCTGGCCAGACCCTGCCCTCTGCTTAAAGACTGCACCAGGTTGGTCAGAGGGGTCCCTGCAGATGGGTTGGTGGCTGCTACGGATCGCGTACGCCTTTCTGGAACATGCTCTTGTGTGAGGGCACCCAGGTCTGGATCTGGGAGCCACCAGCAGCAGAGCAAGGCTGTGGTTTCACCCAGGCTGCTGGTGTTGCAGTGCCTGTCCCTGTGAACAATCAGGCAGGGAAATGGATCCGTCGGAAAAGCAGCCCAGGCGTTAGGCACACACCGTGCATCTCTGCCCCTACGGCCATGTTAACTGGGTACTGCAGCACTGCTTGCTGTGCCTTTTGGTGAGTGTTTGCACAGCAGTGGGGCAGCCTGGGCACGGACGTGTGTGGCCAGGGTACGTCAGAGGGGATGAGTGGAGAAAGCCTTAGGTCAGACCCACCACTGGCTGGATGAAAATGGAATTGTCCTTGCCCGGTGCAGATTGCTGGCCAGTTAGGGCAGAGGTGGTTGCTCTTAAGGTGGTGGCAGCCTGATGGTTAAATGACACGCATCTAATTCCCTTCCTGCTCTGTGCTTACATATTTTTTTTGAGCAGACAGAACTAGCAGAAATGCTGATGAGAGAGTCACAGCATAAATGCCCAGTTGTGTTTTTCAGGGGGCATGTGAGGGGAATATTAAATGAATGAGCCCTCAGTGCTCATCAATCAAACAGGGAAAGCCTGCACTTTGGTTGGAAGCATGCTCTGATGTTACTCTATCCCTCTCTGGCTTTGCCAAGAAGGGCTGGGTATATCATGCACAAAATAAGCTAAATGCCTTAAGAATTAGAGCGTTGTAAAAAGGAATATGTAACACGTAGAGTTTTGCTTTCTACTAAAAATAGAGGTGGTACCTGGGCACAGGGAGATGGGAGCTGAACTGCCACTCCTGCATAGGAGTGCACATGGACTTGGTCACTGAACTGTAGAAGCTTTAGTTCTGTGCAGCTTGTAGCAGCCACAGGCACTGAGGTGTCCGGCTCTTCCCATTCCCTCAGGTATTTTTCAGCGCTGTCAAAAGGCGAGCCCCTTCCCGTGAAGGAGAGGATTGAAATGCCTTTAGCAAGGGAGAAGAGAGATGCTGGTTTGACCCCAGGACTCCTTAAAGTCTTGCACAAACAGGTACAAACTGCACTTCGTGAAATTCACAGTGCATTTGAGGGTGCTAGCTAATGTTTTGGGGATGGCTGGGGAGACTGTCAAGTATTTGATGTATTTTGGAGAGGGGCTGTGTGGGTTTTGGAGTTCTTACTGTGGTACCCGGGTTTTGTTTAAAGCTTTCTCCCAAAGGAGTGGTGAGTGTTGCAGAGCTGGAGGAAAAATGGAAGCACTTGTGCTTGCCAGAGGAGCAGCTGAAAGCCATCCTGCAGTTGGATGACTTCGGTGAGGAGGTGGAATGGATGAAGGTTCTGGCACTTGGGTGCAGCGTGCTGGGAGAGGTATGTTCACAGCAGGAGCCCCGCTATCCGAATGGTCATATATGAGTGCATATGAGGTAGCTTATAGAACAGTTAATGCAACTGGACTTTGGGGAACAGTGATTGCTTTTGCAGCAGCTGGCCAAGTGGCTTGTGTGTTTACTTCTGTTACCCATCAGGTTTTGGTCAGGGGAGCTTAACCAGAAAGAGGGGACTATGTCTGCAGTTTACTTGGGGGGCAGTAGAAAAGCAAGTGTGTTCACAGGGTGCTTTGGACCATGAGGGAGAGGGCAATAGAGAAATGGTGCTTATGGCACCAGTGTAAATGTCCACAGAGGGGAACTGGAAGGAGGAATTAAAACATTGATTTGTAATTCATTGTGTAGTTAGTTAAATTTTTCACAGAAGCAGTTAATGTTGCTAAAGCTACACTTAGTTCTTTTAACATCAGTAATAAAATCTCAGCAGCACATTTCAACAGAACTCAGTATTATAAAGAGCACAAAGATTATGTTCTTATGAAATGTAATATTTTTAATAACTTATATAGTAGGGAAGAAGGGGTACTAAAAAGAAAATGCATGTTGATATTTTGAGACTGTTGCAATATCTGGAAGCTCTGAATGTTAAACAATGTGATGCAATTGTGTGTATGCGTGTGTATGTATATATATGTATTTATTTTAACTCTGTATTTACTGATTCCAATCCCCCTCCCAAAGTAATTTTGTACTTTGGGTTCTTTTCTTCATTTAAAAAAAAGTAACAGCAAGTTTATTTATTTTAAAAGAATATAAAAACAGAAACACTGTGACAGGAATATTATTCTGATGAAGCTCCAGTCTAAATTTACCTTCATCAATCCATCCTTTGTGATACTGAATGATTTAATTTCCACTCTACATACTGAAACCTAAACTTCAGTTTCCTAAACCAGAGAGGAAGGCACACACAAGCAATTCACATTAATTTTCCTGCAGCTGTAAATTGTGTTCATAGTTTAACAGGGTCATGGGTGATCAGAGGGCTGGGAGCACCTCTCCTGTGAAGACAGGCTGGGAGAGTTGGGCTTGTTCAGCCTGGAGAAGAGAAAACTTAGACCAACTGTCCAGTACCTAAAGGGGCCTAGAGGAAAGATGGAGTGGGCTATTTGCAAGGGCATGAGTCATAGGACAAGGAGTAATGGCTTTCAGCTGAAGGAGGGTAGATTTAGATTAGATTTAGATTAGGTATTAGGAAGAAATTCTTCCCTGTGAGGGTGGTGGCAGTGTCCAAGGCCAGGTTGGATGGGGCTTTGGGCAACCCGAGCTAGTGAGGTTGTCTCTGCCCATGGCAGAGGGGTGGAACTAGATGGTCTTTGAGGTTCCTTCCAACCCAACCCAGTCTGTGATTCTGCGTTTCTTAGAAACACCAGTCATGTAAAGTATCTTTCTGTAAAGCACAGCTGCGTTCTTACATCCTTGGAGAAGTGGGCAGAGAAGCAGCCTCCTAACCTGCCTTTGGAAGGTGGAGAAACCAGTGTGAGTAACTTTGCTGCGCTGAGTGGCAGCAGCAGGAACGCGCTACCAAACCGTGGAGGCTGGAAGGCTGTGCTGAGGCAGCTGCCATCGTATAGGCAGCTGCCTCTCCATCCCCACAGAGGCCTTCCAGGGGAGGAACTATGTGAAGTAAAACTGCTAAGGGATTATAAAATGACACCTCTCTAGCCTGTGTTCTACAGCTTGAACAGATACTGCATTTATTTTAAATATTGCTGCTCTACTGTTAGGAAATACTTGTCTTTGTAAAGAGTCATTGCTTGCTTATTAATGAAGATGTAGGGATAAATTTTGAAAAAGTTACAGCAAAAACATTATTACTTGGGTTAAAAAAGGCCTCTGTGTTTTCTTTTTATTTATTTCTTTGGTTTAATGGCATCCAACCAGTCTTTAACTCCATGAAGCTCCGTGATGAACTTTTCCACACGTTTCCCTGTGTGGAATAGATTATAGGCACTGTATCAAATAAAGGATTTTCTAAAGTATATTTGGAATTAATACTTTTAATCATGTTTGCTCTGAAGGGAACTGGGATGCTATTTGGCTTTGACTAAACTGAAACACTGTCCAAATGCTTTTTGCCTCAGCGTGTTTTCTGCTAGCTACTAAAATGGAGCTTGCATACAACACTCCTGAAAACTTATATCATATAGTACATATTATGTCATAGCAAAAAATCATCTGAACAGTATGAATTTTCTGGGTATTGTAGAAATGTCTGTTTTAACTGCTGCTGAGAATTCATTTAGATTTATCAAGGCAATACATGGGAATATATACATACATACTATAGCTAGGTGCAGTGATGTTTTAGCTTTTACAGTAGCAGAATAGAGCAGTTTGGCCATGCTCATGATATGCCCCATGCAATCTTTACACATCACAGGATTTTGGGGTTGGTTTTTTTTTTCAACCCCTTTCTACGAGAATTTCGTTATTGTTTCCATTTCTGCACTGGAGGGTAAATTTGGGGTTGAGACCTAGGTAATAATGATAAAGCCTTTGTTTCATTTACACTGGCTTTTAGTGACTTACTGTGGGGATTTGTCTTGGTGTGCAAAGGATGTTCATGGCTCTGACTCTGTTCCTCTCATTTCTCAACCAACCCCCCGCTGCAGTCGTTACTGAGTTCAATGAAACACGCCTGTGAAATCTTAACGAGGGACCCGGAAGGCGGAGCGGCTCGCATTCCCTTCGGAACATTCGCATTCCTCTACTCCTACCTGGCCAGCATCGATGGGGAGATACCAGAGGAGAAAACAGAAGCCTTCCTCCACAAAATTAAAGAAGCAGCGTAAGTAAAACTCTTGTGTGTGGAACTGTAATGTGTGGGACCACTCCTGGGTTCTCCTTGGCCCTTTAATTTCATAAAGCTTTTAAACTTCATTTTGGGTACAGGAGTAAAGTTTGACTAAGATTGTATCTAATGTGTGCAGTTATTCTTTGTTAAGTGGTCAACATTGGGGTTTGAACCGCTAAATGACAAATTGTTATTTATCCACCTTCCTTTGAAATACTGAAGTCACTACAGGATGGGATAGTGTTTCCTGTAGGAAGCAGTTCGATACAGGTTTGTATCACCTGCCTATTACTGTTACTGGAATCAGCAGCATCTTATGGGCTGCTCTCTTGTTTTAACATATCAGAGAAACTGGGGATTCCCCCTTGAAACATGAGGTTTATATCACACTTCTTAATTACTTCTCCCTAGAAACTTTATTGAGAAAACACTTAGTATGTACTTGGTCTTAAATGGTCTGGCTCTTCAATTTTTGTGGTGGCAAACTGTCCTTCCTGGCATGGTCCTTGGGTTTGTTGCCTTCCATGGATATAAGGGACAATGACATGACATAGTCCCATCCTGTTTTGGTATTTGTACCAAGCTGGGCTGATGGGGTAGGTTTCTAGTCTGTTCTGCTACTCTTTCTGCCTGCTCTGAGCTTAGTTTATAGTTTATGGTCAGTCCTGTCAGTGACAGAAGAGACATCATCTGTGCCCAGCGCTGCAATACAGAATATCTGCTTAATAGTCACCAAGGCTACTGAGCTTTGATTTTGGCTTTTGGAGGCTTCAGTTGCCATGAACTGACGAGTTCCCCACAGCAGGAGACGCACAGGTTGAAGGTTAAACAGTGCTTTGCCATCAGTGCCAGCCCTGCTCAGGTCTTTTCTGTGCTGTTGTGTAATCTTTGGCCTGCTTCATCATGAAGAGATACCCCCATTCTCACTTCTTGACTTCATCCAGTAGTTTGTTAGCAGATGATGAACCTCTGTGAATGACATGCTTCTCACATATCAAGGCCAAGTAATTATCTATAGTGCCTTTTTAGGGTGGTGTCAAAGGTCTTACTGATAAACTGCATAGAGCACATTCTGGGCAGGTGAGAGCACTGGGACGGGACATGAAGGGAACGTACCAATCACCTTAGTGGTATAGTATCTCTGTACATATATAGAGAGATACATGTACGTACTATGGAACCTGGAGTTGAAAATCTCTGGTGTTTCTGAGGACTTGGAGGATCTTGGGCAATCTGTATGCTATTAGTGTTTTAGCCTCTGGCATACACTCACCTTTCAATCAACGAAGACCAAGTGGTGGTATGAAGGCTACATGGATTTGGATCCCAACACACTTCAACAGCACATATATGCAAGATATATGTAGAATAGAATCACAGAATATACTGAGTTGGAAGGACCCATAAGGATCATTGAGTCCAACTCCTGACTTACTCCATGACTTTCCATTTCTGTAATGACTTTAAAGCATGCAATCCAAGAGAAAAGCCAGGCAGGCAGTAGTACCAACCATGCTGCATATAGTCCTAGTGTGGGATTTTGGGGTCCCCAGACTGCTCACCAGTGCCCTGGGGGTTGGCAAGATGGTCCCAAGTGCTGGCGCGTGGCCAGGAGCTTCACCCTTGCTTCAACCAGTGCTGTTTTGGTTTTGGTACTCTGGTTACCCCCAGTATTATCAGGTGTCCTTCTTACAGGGTGGACAGCACCCTGGGTGAAGAGCACCCTGCTGATGATCAGGCTGCCAGTTTCTGACGCGCTGTCACCACCGTTGGCGCCTGCAGCTTGTTTGTCCTGAACGCTGCCGGACACCTGCAGTTCACGATGATCAACAGGGTACCTGTGTAGTATGGGCACCTTTCTTCTTCAGCACTGTTCCTGCTGTTGTAAAAGTTGTCAAAGGCAGGAGAACTTGTAATTCACAGGCTTGTGCTAACAGCTCTGCTAACTAGGCACAAGTCATACTAACTGCTACAGGTGAAAATCTCATCTGTAATGGACCTGGATGGGGTAGGTGAAGTCTCATGCCCACAAAATTCAACCTCAAAACCTCCTCACTTTTTAGGGGATAGAGGAAAGGGTCCATCAAGCTACTGCGTATATCCCAGCTGGAATCAGCATGAGGGATGTGTGAAAACGATGGTGTCTTCAACCCAGCCCTGTGATAAATTCCCACTCATTTTATCCTGTCACAGGTCACACAAAATGCACTTTATTTGGAAATGACTTTAAAAGTCTCAGCAACAGGCTGGTCCTTCAACTGCCACCTCTGTGGTGCGTCTGCAGGCGGATGCTGATGCTTCTGACCATCATCTGGAACTGGTCTCTGTCTCAGATTGCTATCAGCTCCCCACACATGGGTGCTTGGGGCTGCTCAAGTACACAAAGGAACTGCCTCGTTTTATCATTAGTTACCAGACTGACAATTTTTAGAAAGAACTACTGTTGAATAATAGCACTCTTATTTGCTGTTAGTGTAACTCTCAGTTGTATCTTGTCCACCACACCAGGATTTGCCATGTTAGTGTTGTTCTGAAACATTTGGTCTATTCTTTTCCAGCGACCAACAAAGTGGCATGGTGCTGCTCAGAAACTTTGTGACCCAGCCCTCGACACTGTTGTGATCCAGCCTGCTCTTCTTACCAGGTCAGAGGGGGCAGGGGGGAAAGGAAATAAATGCACACAAGAATGCTTCTGTTCAAAGGACTGTTATTTACACATGGCAATACAAGATTCTCTTCTCTGGCACTTCCTTCTCTTTATCCCGCTCTTGAAATGGTCTTCAGTGGGTGTTACAGTTCTACTGTTCTCCTGCCTCTCAAACACTGATGCTCACACATCTAGGGAGTGACACCTTCTACACTGAGTAACATGTATTTTGTTATGGATCTTCTCACCCGTACCTCACAAGTGATTGTAAGGAAAGTAAACCACACAACTAAACTTAGAGAAGACAGGACAGGTCTAACTGTTGTACTTCTCATTACACTTTGGGATAGCACTGACTTTGACTCTTAACACAAGTACAGCTTGTCTTCTGACTACCTTCTCTGCATGAAGCTCTAATAAACAAATAGTTTTACCAGGCCTTACTCAAGAGAACTTCAGGAGAACTCTTAGAAGAAACCTCAACTCAATAATGGATAACAATAGCTGCATGTTGTTTTCCCTCAAATTAGGACCCTTTGGGAAGTTACATATCCTTTTCCATTCTTGGATCCACTTGTCTAATTAAGGATCTGTTTTAACATACATCTCACTTTCTGACAGGAAAAGCTACTGCATTTGTCATGTGGGTGAGAAAGGCCTGAGAGAGTCCAGTTTGGTTCCGAGCTGAACAGCTGTCGTAGGTACAAACGTCTAAACCAACCAGAATTAGACTATGTATTTAGTGACAGATAATCACACCTGGGAACGACTGAGAAACAGCATACTAGTGGCTTCAGTAACACTGGAGAGGCAGCCAAAACCAGCAACACCCTCTCCTGGCAACTCCATCAAACAGAAGAAAGTAGTCTAAGAGATGGATCCACAACCTTGTTCTTTTATAGCTGCTTATGCTGTTGAAGTAACAAGCTTGACTGATGATGAGTGACTGTGCTGCAGGCACACTGTGTGAGGAATTAAAAAGACTGGAAATTGATACAATAAAAATATCACTGAGTCCTCCTGCACGCCCTTATTATGTACCTGCATGTCTTAACTATTTCATCAACCTCTACTGCTAATACTTACGCATTAGTGTGCAGGATGGGAACTCCTCTTGGTTACTTCTGGAAAGAAATGGGTATGCACCCACCCTGCTACAGCAACCAGTAGCACTGCAGGTGTCCTTGGTACCTCCCTGCTGCTTTCTGTGGAAAGCTGTATTCTCATCATCTTTGCCAGATGAGATTGGTCCTAAATTTCTTTGAGCATGACCTTGGGAACAGTAGCTTTCCCATTATTGTCCTTTTATCACTAGCTGCAGCTGAAGATACTTTAGGCTGTTGGAGAACTCTGAAATCCACCCTCTCACCTCTGGTACATGCTGTAACTAGACAGCAAGCACTGTTTTTCTGGAACAGGTGACAGTGTCAGGTGGGAGCATACAAGGGAAGCTTTCTTCATGCCTTTTCCAGTTGTAGCTGATTCTGGACTCCAGGGATTAGCTCTGTTCTGTACCCACTAAGTACTGTCTCCGAGCCCAGCTGTGATGCAACACCAGTATTACATAGGCTGTATTACTGTCCCAGGCAAAACAACCATAACGACAGTTCCTGTGCAAGTAATTTTTTTGAACAGCTGACAAAAAGTACTCAGGTTCTTGATTCTACTTTCTTCTTTTGTGGCTGTGGTATTTGTCTTCATCCCTGAAACAAACACGCAAAGGTCATGCGAGCTGTTAGGCACAGACTGACAGAGTCTGAAGGGGAAAAAACCAACAATATCCACTCCCTAAAAAACCTTGGGCAATGGAAAGCTTTCATTGAATATAATCATGTTCTCTTCTAAGGAAAGTAAGTAAACTATTTTAAGGCAGCTTCTTTCCCATGCTGTTTTAATTAAAGTCTTGTCAGGCAGAGCTATAGTGGCTATTAGCTTAGGATGAATGGCACCACTATGTAATGAAGCCAATTTTGAGACAAGCAAGCATCCCATCCATGCCGTTATCTACAGTATTTCTTTCCTACACACTAGGGACAAGGCAGCATTTCTTCTGCACACGAGCCTGTCTCTGCTCAAACAGCTTTAGTCTTGCAGATGCAAACGTGCCCTTGTTGATGGTATTGTTTTCTTTTGCCTAAAAATATGCCCAGAACTACTGCAGAGCAACAGTACTGTTTTGAAGCAACAACAACAGAAAAACTAGTCAAGTGATTGCATGTAGGTGTTGTTACACTGCTGCCTGAACATGAGCTGGCAGTGTGCCCAGGTGGCCAAGAAGGCCAGTGGCATCCTGGCCTGTATCAGGAATGGTGTGGCCAACAGGACCAGGGAAGTGATTGTTCCATTACACTCAAGTACAGCACCTCAAGTGCTGCGCTCAGTTTTGAGTCCCTCACTATCAGACAGACACTGAGATGCTGGAGTGAGTCCAGAGAAGGGCAACGAAGCTGGCAAAGGTTTGGAGCACAGGTCTTACGAGGAGCGGCTGAGGGAACTGGGGTTGTTTAACCTGCAGAAGAGGAGGCTGAGGGGAGACCTTATCGCTCCTTACAACTACTTGAAATGAGGTTGTAGCTAGGTGGGTGTCTCTTTCCTAAGGAAGAAGCAATAGGACAAGAAGAAATTGAAGTTGTGCCAGGGGAGGTTTAGATTGGATATGAGGAAAAATTTTTTCATGCAAAGGGTTGTCAAGCACTGGAACAGGCTGCCCAGGGAAGTCGTTGAGTCCCCATCCCTGGAGGTATTTAAAAGATGTGCAGATGTGGTGCTTAGCAACAGGATTTAGTGGAGGACTTGGCAGCGCTGGGTTAATAGTTGGACCTCATGATCACCAAGGCCCTTTGCAACCTAAATGGTGATTCTATGACACTAGTGAAACAAATTATCCTATTTATTCCCTGTGCAATCTAGAGCAGAGGATTAGACATGACAAGCATATTTCAGTGGTTAAATGGACAATATGCTCCCTTGTGCATGTGATAAAGGCTATGTTGATCAAGAAGTAAACCAGCCTGTGGCACTTCAACGCTAACCCTGTAGCGTGCTGTTGTAAGTGTCACCTTTCAGGTGAAATTCAGTAAATTCTGCAGTCTGGATCACAGTTTATCATCTCACAGCAAGACCTGTTTAGTAGTAGCAGCCTCACGCCACTGGCTTGTTATACAGTACATGGGATCAGCCCAGCTTTTCAGCTGCTCCAGATATTCTAATTCTCAGCACTAACTTCTCAAGAGAGAAAGGCTACGGCTGCCCCACTCAGGAGGAGGAGTCAGCTGTCACTGTTTCAGCTCACCTTTCTCTTTTCCTCCGAGACTCTCTGTCTTTGCCTCTGTCACGACTCCTTTTTCGTTTACTGGGGCTCCTGCTGCCCTCTCTCCTGTGTCGAGTGCGTTCGGTGTCCTTACAGCTTCCGCCAGACTGCCGCGAGTCCACCGAAGCGGAGCGCCTCTCCTCCTTTCTGGAAAAAGAAGTTACTGATTTTATTCCGTAAAAATAGCTTCACAGGCTATTGTTTGCAGTACTGGTTTTGTAATACAATGACCTACCAGTGGTGTAGAATAAGAGGATACACCTTTTATTAAGCCTACCTCCCTAAGAAACACAATATCTCCTAAAAGAGGCCCGAAGTCCATGCTTCTTATGTGCACATCTCACCCCACTGTTTAATCCAGTTATTTCTTACAAACACTGCCTCTCAGCCTTATCACCTCCACTCATGGAATAGGTGACAGTAGAAGGGGGTTCGCTTTGTTCTGTTTTGCTTTCAATCAGCTTCCTTAAGCTCCTGTCAACAGCTGGAAAACCCAGCAATCCTGATCTCCTCTAGACCCTTTGCATCATTCACCTGCACTTTAATGCTGGAACCAAACCTTTTGTTTCAGCAACACTTTCATCTTAAAGAAGCACAAAGCTTCCTGAAGAAGCACAAAGCCAAACATGGAATCATGACCTACTTGTAATTTCAGCAAAAAACATTTGGAAGAGCATGCAGTGTTGCTTGACAGAGGAAGAAATACGCATGCACAAGCCACGCACCGAGTTAGCACAGCAGCATCCACAGGGGTAAGCACTGTCAAGGGTCCCCACGTTTAGAAAGTTAGGAAAACATTTTGTCTGAGATATTTTATGTGTACCACAGCCTTTCTTGTCACGTGGTAGGAAGGGGAAGAAACTGTGTACTTGTATTTTCAAGCATCCTCCTGTCCCTAGCTTTCACATATATATATGCGTAAGTATTTGGACCCAAGGAGCCCTATTAATTGCCCAGTTCCCCCAGAAACCACCTGTTCACCTGCAATTTATCTCCTCACCCCTGAAAGTTAATAATTCATTTTCCTCCCCCATCTTTCATGCAGAAAGAGCTAACCAGCCAAGAGCTTCACAGAATCAGTATAAATAAACAGTGCGTGTGTCTCAGCCAAGCTTGGTCTGTGTCCTATTAGAAAGGGGTAACAGGATAACGTTACACGCTATCAGGCTGCTGCCATCCCTGAGGAATTTGCCAGCTGTGACATACCTTCCTGAAGACTTGGACTTCCCTCCTTCACATATCTCTGCATTATCCAGCCTGTTCTCCTCCTGCCACTGGTTGCTGAGTTCTTCCATATGCACACCAATCACATCCCGAATCACCTGGAGATTGATAGGTTATTAAAAACATAGAAGAAAAGCAGCATGTCATGGCAGTGGCCTGAACTAGCAACCAGACAGCAGAAGGTAAACATCTCTGAAAAAAATAAAATCCTCCCCCCAAAACCTTATACATCAGAGGTTCCAAAGGAAAGCCTTGTTTGCAGAACTGGTACATCAGCATATATTCAAACAGCTCCAGTTTACAACAGACAGTCAGTTATAGCTTGCAGGCACTTTCACACTCAAAATTTAGTAGTCAGGAAGGGTGGTGGTCTTTGTATCTCCCTGCAACACACAAAACCCAGGAAGAGATTCCTCTACAGTTCGTAACTCCAATAAAGCAGGGTACCAGAAGCAGAGACACCTTTTCTTCGTCTGACAGGGTGTATCAGCGTTTATGCGGACGCACAGTAAGCAGCTTTGCGGGCAGAGACCCCCCACCGTTTCAGATACTCACCTCAGTGTAAGACTTCTTTGTGATGTGGACATTCTTAGCCCTGTACGACTGCCGTCGCCTTTTGTAGTCTCGCATTTCCGCCAGGATTTCGAGATGGGACTTGGGCCCCTTCTGGCTGTCATCTAGCAAACAATTGGAAATGAAGCAAGTGGTCATGAGCAGCAGGACAGACACGCCTGCAGGCATGCACAGCTGGTGCCTTAATAGATCTGAAACGTAAAATACATGGTGTTCTTTCTATTGTGTAGCCACTATTCAGCGCAAGCTGCCCCTCTGGCCTCCTTGCTAGCTGCTAACGCAAGAGTAAAAAGCCACCGAGCAAATGCTACGCGCTCTCAAGTCTCCTGACAGTGATGCAAATCAATAGATGGGCTTGTGATCTGGTTCCTACACCTACAACACACAGGCCCTGTTTGTAAAGCCAGTGTCGCAGTAAGCCACAGAGAAAGCTGATTCTGTAAAACATTTACCTGTGTGGATGACAAACACCATCTCCTACCTCCCAGGCACGGCAGGGCCCATGGGGTAACAAAGATGCTTATGCTGCACTTGGTACAGTTGCAGACTGGCATGACTCAACAGGGATGAGAGGCCTTGGTCCAATACACCCATTTATATATTGCTCAAGACTTCCATCAGATGACTGCCAAGCTTTCTTGTTCAGCTCTTAAGTGATCTTTAATCTCATCATCTCTCACAGCAAATACTGTTCCAAGCTGCACAGTAAGTTGGCAGCATGAAGCAACCTGAAGTCAGACGCAGCAAAGACGAAAGATCCACCCGCTAAGACTCAGTGTGTGCTGCCAAGAGCAGAGCACTGAGCTGCTCTCAGGGGGAAACAACATAAAAGCTACCAAGCTAGCGTTTTCTGACGCCAGCTCTTCAGTGTGGCTTTCAGGAACAGTGTGCTTTTCACAACAATAATGCACAAGCATGTCTGATCAGCTTTGAACAAAAGTCATCTCTCTACCTAAAATGAAAGTTCTGAGAGTTAAGTTCAGCAACAGATGATTCTCCAAACCTTGGGTGATTTTTGCTGCTAAATCCACAAAGAGGTCACTGTCGTTTTCCATGGTTTGGGATCTAGACCTCTGTTTCTTTGTTTCTTCAACAACATAATCGTAAAGAGCAAGGCGATCGGCTTGAGTCAGGTCACAGGTGAAACGCTTGTGATTCTGAGGAACTTCTACAGGCAGTAATGAGTAAGATCCTGGAGGTTGAACAAACAGCTGTTATTAGTAACACAGCGGAAGCACATAGGAAAACATGGAGA
Organism: Zapornia atra; assembly: GCA_013400835.1. Taxonomy (NCBI): domain Eukaryota; kingdom Metazoa; phylum Chordata; class Aves; order Gruiformes; family Rallidae; genus Zapornia; species Zapornia atra. The sequence continues at coordinate 4,018 of VZTU01002242.1, read as the reverse complement.
AGCTCAAACAAGCAGCAATGCAGCAGATGCCCATTCTGTTTTCATCCTTCCCCTACAAACCTCTACGAATTTTCATCCTCCTTAATTTGAAAGGATAAATATTGCTCAGAGAAAACCAAAAGAAAAGGCCCAAATTCCTCCCCAGCCCCACACAGGTTTTCCTGTAACTAACAGTGAAGGGATTATACTAGAGTGGATCAGAAGGACACTCTATATTGTCCCATTAATTTCAGCTCTTGGCTTACAAGCTAAAGCAAGAGAAAGGAAGCTGCAACTCTAACGTGTGGGCTTGTCTTACATCCAAAACGTTCTGTGAAGTGCCAATTGCAAAACAGGGGTTGTTCTGCCAGGAAGAACAAAAGCTCCTAGGAGACTAGGTAACTGGGCACTGTGCAAACCATTCCCACTCACACTGTCACTTTCTCTACAGAGCTTTTATAACAGACTGCCAGAGGCAATGATACCTAAAGGGCTACAAAGGCACTTTTAAAATGCACCAGATTAGTTCAGATGCCCAACTTTATCATAGTCATGAAAACAAACACACTGCCTGCACACTCTTCTTTCCCCAAATGATGGGGAGGAACTGAGTGAATGGCAGAGGGACTGTTTATCAGGGAGTGCAGTGATGGGACAAGGGGGAATGGCTTTAACCTGAGAGAGGGCAGGTTTAGATGAGACATTAGGAAGAAATTCTTCCCTGTGAGGGCAGTGAGGCCCTGGCACAGGCTGCCCAGAGAAGCTGTGGCTGCCCCCTCCCTGGCAGTGTCCAAGGCCAGGTTGGATGGGGTTTGGGGCAACCTGGTCTAGTGGAGGGTGTCCCTGCCCATGGCAGGGGGTTGGAACTAGATGACCTTTGAGGTCCCTTCCAACCCAAACCATCCTGTGATTCTGTGACCAGCCCCACACTCACTCTTCCCATTTCCTGGATAAAACACAAATCCTCCAAACAATAAATCCATTAAATGATAAATCAAATAAATCCATTGCAACAGCAGTGAAGTGACTTCCCTAAAGATACAGGACACAGTATTCTACGATACTGCCCGCAGAAAAGTCTCTTCCTCAATAACATCCAAATTCCCCCCAGCCATAGACCTGACCTCCATAATCCTGCTCCCTGCAAGGCACAACCCCACACTGACATCTGTCTCCAGGCAGACAGAAGAGCCAGCACCTCAGGCAGGGTGGGGTGTGCACAGGAGTCCTCACAACAGCAAAGCTACCGCTTGCTTCGCTAGGTCACGGGGCACTTGATGGAAGCTGGGCAACCCTTCACATCCTGCTCTCCCCAAAGACACTGAGGAAGAGGAATCAGAGTAACTCCAGTTTACAACTACAAACCTAAAATACAAGATTACCTCGATACCACACTGGGAACCTAAACCAGAACTTTTCTGATCTCAACTAATGTACTTAAACATGAACATCAGACTTATTTTAAAAATGGTCTGTCCTTGCTGTGTCATGGAAGCCCACAGAAGCACCCCAGTAGTTCTGTGCTTGGGATTTTACAGGAATTCCACAATTTGTGAGGAAGAGCAGCCTTCCCGCCTTATTATATAGCCATTCTAGTAGTCCAATAGCCAAAATATGGTTAAAATTTTAAAAACAAAGAAAGATAACTACTTGACAGTTAGTCAAAAGGAAATTTACAATGAAAAATGCTTCTGTTGCTGAGGACTTTAATTTAAACAAACAATTCCAAGATGGCAAATCTTCAAATAGGCCGAGATACCACCATGAAAACCACTCCACCGCTATTTTAGCATTACCTTCAGGGAGATGCCAGCTTGCAGAGAAATCCGGAGGGCAAACACTGGCATCTAGTGGCGCGCTGAGGTACCTTTGCGATGCAACCGCTCCATAAAAAGTGAATCTGTTCCTTCTCTCCTCGGATGTGCTCGTGTCAAATTAAGGAGTTAACACTTCCCTCCAGAGAAAACGCACCCAGCAGCGCTCCAAACACAGCGCCCATCACAGGAAAACTCCTTCCCAAGCAACTGCCTGTTAAGGCTCAATTTGCTACGCCAGAGAAGCAAACACAAGGAGAGATTCCGTGCCTGAGCAGGCACTGCTGTATTTGTCTACTCAAATTCTGGTTGCCCCAAGCAGAGAAAGTAGACATGCTCCATAATATAAAAGGGAAGGGATATTAAAAATAGATTAAAAACATTTCTCACAGCGGGTCACAAGCAGAACCAAGGAAAGCTGTGAGGGGGGGGAGACAAGAGCAGCTCTCCACCCGAGAGCTGACGAAGCTGCCTCAGCATCTTCTTGCAACCCACCTTCGCTGTAGCCGGTACCTTCTTTGGTGCTCTGAGCTCTGGCTTGCTTGACAATGTGAAACTGCAGATCTTTATCTGCAGGTAGAGAGGACAAAAACTCACTGAGCTTTTACATCCAGTACTTGGCAGGGTCGGTCTTTATTCTCCAACCTCTGTTACAAGACTTACTGTATGTTACGGAACACTGTAGCTTTACTCTTGCAAAAGGCATGTTCTGAACTGAAAATACCATTTTCATCTAATCCATATTTTAACTGGGGGTGGGGAGGAGGGAGGGGAAGAAGGGTATTTCCAGGTTATACATACACGGAAAAAGAAATGTATGTGTGTTACAACTGTATTCTCTAATAGTACTATAGCCCCAAATTCTACAGCCAGTTTTTCCACCTTCTGAACATGCATTAATATGCTTTTTCTGCACCTGATGCAAGGAGGACACAGAAACTAGAAAATAACCTAAGGGGTAAAAAAACCCCAGGCATCCCCCTTGGATTTTAAGATGAAAACACGCGAGTGACAAACACAGCAGAATCAGAGCGGCAGAAGCACAGCGAGTCTAAATTAAGGCACAACACGGTGGTGAGAAAACACACCTACGCAACGAAAACACTTTTTAAAGGGGCCTTGGAGAGTTTTTGTCTGGCAAGGGGCGTGTGTGTGCTACCGTAAGGACCCGGACTCGGCTCCATCCTCGAACCCCACCCTCCGCGATGTGCCCCTCCTCCCGGGTGTCCCCTCACGCAGAGCCCCGCTGCCGCTCACCCATGGCGACGGTGGGAACCTTCAGGTTTTCGTAGAAAAAGCTGGAGTCGTACATCTCAGCCTGCGGGACCAAGCGGCTCAGTCAAAGTCCCGGGGTCGCCCGCAGCGACACCAGCTCCGGGCTCGGCCGCCNAGGACGCGGCGTGTCTCTCCAGCGACGCCCGGGGGACGCGGTGATGGACGTCGTAGGGGCAGGGCACCAGCTCCACCTGCCAGCGGGACACGAGTCAGCACGCACCGCCACCCCCGCAGCCCCCTTCCCCCAGCGGAGCCCCCACCGCCGCCTTACCGGGTCCCCGAGCCACACCGCACAGGGAGCGGCCATCGCGGCGTGGGCGGAGCGGCCGCCGAGGTCCCGCGATAGGGGGGCGGGGCCGGTGTCATGTTTACTGAGGGCGCCGGCTCCTGCAGAGGACCCTGAGGTTGTGGAGCCATCTTGCTGGCAGTTAGTTCCAGGGGAAGCACGACGCGCTTGCCTGCGCGTTATGGGCGGCAGCCCCGCTCCTTCCTTTCGCGGGCAGGGGCTGCAGGCATGCCGGGTGCGGCGTAGCTGGATCTCCGAGGAAGAGCCAGGGCGGAAAGGCGGCACGAGCGCGCTGCCCCTCCGGCTGTCGTCACCTCCATGCGGGCGGTCCCCGGGGCAGCCGCGACATCGCCAGGGCCCCTCGCGCGGCGAGCGGGGAAAAAGGGCGCCGTCTACCGGGGGGAAGGAATAACAACAGCTCGGAGGGGCCCGGCGCGGAGGGCGTACCCGGGTGCCCGCAGTCGTGCTCCGGGGACGTGCCCTGTCTCTGAGGGCTGGCGGGGGCACCTCTGCGCGGGGCCGAGGCCCGGCGGGCACGGGTAGCGGCAGCGGGTCCCCCAGCGCGGGCGGAGGGGGCTCCGTAGCGCGGGCGCCCGGGCCTGAGCCAGCAGGCTGAGGGAAGCGCCCGCAGCGGGACACCCGCTCCCGGGCCTGAGCAGCGGCG